>VZRJ01001095.1:326087-541724 GCA_013397565.1 Ptilonorhynchus violaceus | reverse complement strand
CTCCCTCCCTTCCAGCCTATATCTAGTAGTATATCTAAAAAGCTATAAACCTATGTGTCCTATATTTGACCTACTGAGGGTTAGGAAGGTCTATTCAGTAACTGAAATGTTTTTCATGTGTTGGTGTTGTAGGGTTTTCTGTTGCACTTGCCCAGTTCTGTGCAGGGAATTTCAAAGATATTATATTATTTTTATGTAGTTTTGTTTTTCGTAGTAATTTTTGAGGGGCATGAGGTGTAAGGTGCAGTTTCCTGGTTCTGAAGAAAGAGATCAAGGTCTGATGTCCATTATTGTGTATTGTGTATCTTAAAATGCTTGCTATGTCATAACCTACAATGCTTCAAAACTCAGAAGTTTTGAAGAGAGCGAATTGTGTTATGTTTCTATTAAGTTGCCAAGTGCTGATCTCTTTCCAATCTTTCTTTTAAGTGTGTAATGTTTGAATACACTATATTTGAAGTATTTCTACTGAGATGTGTGCTAGAACAGCCTCTCAGTTAGTTCTGGGCTGTCTACTGCCTGTGTAACAGTATTAAAGCTTTGGCTTCTATATTTACTGTATTGTGTTCCCCACACCCCATAAAGTTAATGTTTCACTGCTTTCACACCACATGCTTAAAGTCTTGTAAGTCGCCTCAATGCTTCAAAGGAAGTGTTTAGATTCACTTGATTTTTTTTCACAATGGATTTTTTTCATGAAAGTCTAAAAATAAGATAGAACTTTTTAATAATTTTTTGGTCAAAATACATGTCTTGGCTTCATAATCTTCTCTGTCTCTAGCCAGAGCATCTTGTCAGATCTTTCAGGATTTTCAGAGATTCCTAGTGAATAGAAAATGTTGGACTCTAGGACTAAAGATGCTCTAAGTCTTTGTCAGTCAGACCTCCATTTTGCTTTTTCTCCTCTAAATGTATGAGATAATCATATATCTGAGATATCTCCTCTTCCTCTTTCCTCCCTATGCAAGCAGCTAATTTGGTTACCACATTCCAAGAAATAATCACTATGAATAGTAAATCCCTCAAATTCACATTTTCAGTTTATTTGCTAGCATGGGAAGCCATCTTTGGAAGTATATAAACAATTGTGTCTATACACTAGCTCCTAGGAGAAGGAGGAGTTTTCAGCCAAAAATTCAAAGCAGAAAAGACAGGCACTTGAGAAACTCTTGAAAGCCAGTTTTGAACTCTATAGGTATGAAACTGTAGGCCCTTTAATTGAATACTCTGGCAGAAATCCAAAGGGAATGGCACATGCAGACCCCCTTGGCTCACAACAGCTCCCAATAATCCTCAGAATCCTAATTCAGTCAGGAAAGCTTTGTTCTAGCTGCCATTAAACCATGGTGACATTTGTTGCTGTTCCATCAGATATTTTACATCAGTGTTAAATGTGGTATCAATGAGAAGAACGGGAGTAGCTGGATGAGGAAAAGGTAAATTTAGAGATAAATTATTTAAATGAAAGGAATGCCATTTTCTGAGCCAACATTAAGTGTCTCTGTCAAATACTACTACTGACAAGTAATAAAAATGGTCCCAAATACACATTCTTATAAAAATTTTGCAGCTTTGTTGATCTAGAATTTCCCTTCCTCTGCAAAGGATATAATCTGCAAGAAATCATACAATTTTTTAATTTGAAATATTCAAGTTAAAAATAAATTTCTTTAAAACTATTCCTTTTAATTATATGGGATATTTGTTTCAACTTGAAAAAATCCCACTATTGATTGTCCTTGTCTCTTTACTTGATCTGCATTTATTTTCATCCTGAGAAATTTACTTACATGTCTTTTCCTTAGATAAACATTTGCAAAGGTAGTAATGGTAACCTACTTATATTGATGATGAATAGTGTTTGCTTTTATCTTCCTTGGAATAATCATAATACCTGAAATAGTTTCTGCTCAGAAGAAACTACAAAGATTCTATTTTAACATTTTAGATAAATGTTGCTCTCTTAGCTTGCATTATTCATTCAGATTTCTGTGGATACAAAAAAAGGAAATGATGATAGGTGAACAATGGCAAAAATCTGTATCTCAATCCTTTTGGGCACTGTAGTCTCCTTTTTGTCATGATATAGACCACATACCTACCATATCTGTCTTAAGAGACCTAGGACAACTTTACTATGTTGCAAAACATATTATTAAGAAAAGAATCATTATCTTTACCCCAATACCATTATTCAGTTTTTGCTCATCTGCAATCTATGTTTATCTCTGTAAACAAAGATGGTTATAGGTCTTTGATACAGCAAGACATAAGTAATACATAAGAGAGTCTATCATTTTGTGGTGATTTTATAAAGAACAGTTTTGCTTTTTCTACGTTGGATCTTACAAAATTTAAAAATGCAAATACACTGTTTAAGTACATGGTTAACTATTAATGCTATATTTGGTATCATTACTAAAAATTTTAGTATTCTGGGTATCATATATAAAAACTTACTTGTCCCTTCAAATATAAAGGTTTCTCCATTTAAGTGTGAACAATAAGGAACAAAATCAGGAGAAAATAAATAATGCAAGATAAAATTGCAATTAAGTAGATATAAAATGCATTTGATATTTTCCTATTTTACAAGTGGTTAAGAAAAATAAACAAAAAATCCACTGTAATAATTTTAATATTTTTATCAATTAGGTATTAGCTTAGAAAGTAATGGAGTATTGATTGAAAATTGGAATGATGCATTTGCTATGAATATAGAATAGCACTTTGTTCTGTGAACACAAATACAAAACAACTTTCTTTCTCCAGCAAGCATTTTTAATATCTGTTGTGCTATTTTTTTGTAATATCCAGGTACTTCTTGTACTATGGTTTTTGGTATGACTTTGACATACCAGTTTGGTGTCAAATACTTATGTAGTGAACATACATCATTTACATCCAAGTTCTTGCCATTCATCTCACAAGAGAGATAGCAAGGGCTACAAATCATACATAAGATACAAAGCTGGTTAGGTTAAAATCACATAGGCTGTTCTGCTTTTTCACCCACTACTCTTCCTTTTCATTCCTCACTGAGATGAGATAGTAATTGTTCTTTGGGGATTCTGATGATATGATATGCTATGTAATAAGTGAAGCAGCATCACAAAAATCACTCTTCAGTTATTTCTGCAATTCTTTCTGTTTCTTGCAATTACTTTTCTGAGAAGAGAGTGGATTGATCAACACCCTCACTCACCAGCCATTTCTGTAAAGAAAGACTCAGAATTCTAGTGGGAAATGGAATTTTTGGTGTAATTACTTTTTACAAACTATTTTTATAGTGGTTTTGAGTTCTGTTTCAAACAAAGAGTCTGCTGTGGCGATTTGTGAGGTTTCAGAATGTAATGTTTTTCTTTCATGCATTTCTAGTGGTGATAATTATATTTCATACATGAATAATACAGGAGGACTTGTAGAATAAATACCTTTTTTACTAATTAAAGACAAGATAATGACTTGCTAGTCGTTGTTAGCTACAATATCCTTTAAGTAAGAAAATTTTAAATTTCATTTCCTACATAAAAAGCATCAGAACTATGGAAATTACAAGATTCAGATCTTATATCACATTTCACAGCCCCTCAGAGAGAAATTTTCGGTGGGGCTTGTAACATCTGTAGATTTACTTAAGTGTGTGAATTTTTCAGTCTTCTCTAATCATTAATTGACAAACATCAGGCTGAAATTCTGGACTTATACTGGTGTACTCCAGAACACAGAGCTGACCAAACTTAGCCAAACTTCTTTGCATGCAACTTCTCTGGAAGAGTGTGCATAACTCTTTATCATCCCAAGGAGAAGTATTATTTCCTAGTGTGGAAAGCAATGTAAGAAAACAAATCAAAGTAATTGTGTATTTGCCCTTATTTCTGTAACATGAACCTGGGGAAAAAAAAAAAAAGTGGAAATGTTTGACCCTTTCCAGAATGCTTGGGTAAACAGTGTTCCTTTTAGAGAGATGCTTGAGATTTAGCAGAGAAACATCTAATCAACAGTGTCACAGAGAAGCTTCATAGAGAAAGATCATTAGTGATTTTTCTGAATATAGAGAATGAAATGTATTCTGTGAAATCATTAAGTAACACAATCCAAGCAAAAGGAAATAGCATTTTAGGGTGGTCTGTTGTACAATTCATTGCTGAGGGGTGTTTTGGATACAAGAAACCATGAATGAAATCAATAAGTGACTTGGCAAATTATTGGAAGAAATGTCTGTTAGGGGCTGGTAGCACAACAAGGAGGCTACAACCTCCCACCCATGATATACTGCTGAGTCTGGGTGGAACCACGATGTGCCAGGTTTGTTCTCCCTGTGGATGTGGCAGCAGTCCGTGGGGAGACACACACTGCAGTTGGCTGGACAGCCGACCTTGCCACTGTGCGTCTCTCATGCTGTGAGACACTGTGCTGCACAGAGCTTTTGGTGCATTGGCAGGCTCACTCTTTTTGATATTCTAACTGTGATTTCAGATTTTCTGCAGTCACTTTCACCCTTATTGAACCAGGTTTATTATTGTCAAGTGTTGTTAGCCTCCTGCCTTGATTTGATTGTCTACTTGCTTCCTTCTTCAGGGCCTCATTCCAGTGTGTTTTGACATACCAGCAGGAGTTTGCAAATGTTTAGTTGGTCAGATACGCATTTTTCATTAAAATCTGGTGTTGAAGCAGCTCTGAATTTATCAAGGACTTCTCTAAGACATTTATTACACCTCTAATACCCACTCGTGGTCATTTTTCTGTTATTGCTTTTGATCCATTCCCTGGTAGCAATTTCCACACAAAGATTTAGTCAGCATGGATTTCCACTCAAACAACAGCTTCAATTTCAATTTTCAATTTATCATTCCTCATCTTGCTTCTCCTACTCTTCTCCTTTTTACTTCCCCTGTTAATCTGCTAAGATTAGTATTCAGGGATACTTTTTTCCTTCTTTATTTTTTCCTGTCCTTTAAATGTTACCACTGATTTTGTTGCTTCTTACTCCTCCAATACTACTTCAAATACATGGATATCCAGATGTATTTGCTGCATCTCAGTAGCTCTTTTTCTGACTATTTTTCTCTGTCTCTGATCCTTGTGTTGGCTTCTTTCATCCCTGATGCCCATTCGCAAGTTGCACGATACTCTTTGGTTTTCACACTTACATTGTGCTGTTGGTTTCTGATCTGTTTGTAGTCATCATCCTCATTTTTGTTTTCAGTGTGGCATTTTTCCAGCCTGTGGTTTCAGGCAGACCTACACAGTTTGGTATGTAGTTGACTCTGGAGCAAGTTTTTATTAATTGGCTAATATGGACCTTTAAATATTATCCAAATGTACCAAAATAGGAAGGGACATCTTGCACTAGATACAAGGTTGCTCAAAGCCTCATCCAACCTGACCAGCACACTTCTCACCATCATTGTAAAAAATTTCTTTCTTTATGTCCAAACTAAATCTCTTTCAGTTTAAAATCCTTGCCTATTTTCCTGTCAGTATAAGCCTTAGTAAAAAGTCTCTCTCCATCTTTCTTATAAGCCAGCCTTAAGTATTGAAATGCTGCCATAAGGTCTCCACAGATCCTTCCTTTCTCTAAACTCAAATCTTTCAGGCTCTCAAATCTTCATAGGAGAGGTGTTCCAATGCTCTGACCACTTTTTGCAGCCCTCCTCTAGACCTACTCTAACAGGTCCATGTGATTCTTATGCTGGGCAATCCAGAGGTGGATGCAGTACTCCACGTGTGGTCTCACCAGAGCGGAGAAGAGCAGCAGAACCACCTCCCTTGGCTGGCTGCACACACTTTTTTTAGGAAGTCCAGGACACAGCCTATGCAACTCTGCAGACTATTTAAACAAACAAGAAAAAACCAACCAACCAATCAACCAAACAAAAACAATAACCACATACTCATACCCAAAACAGTTGCTGTGTTACTGATATTTAACACACGTCTTGTTAGAATGTGTCCTGGCAGGTGTGATGGGCAGAGATGGTTTCAGGGTGTCTGTGAACTATGCCAGAGGTTGCTGATATCAGGTCAAGTCATGGATTAGTCCATGTCTGTCCTGTTGAAGTGTTACTGCCTTTTGGTGTGGCAGTTGTTCTAGAACTTGCACTTGTAGGACCTAAGCTCCTCCACCATGTCCCATCCTCATGACCAGCATCAAAGGGCTGTAGTGGGTCAGGAACAAAAGATGACATATCTCATGTCAATCCCATGTTCATACTTCATGCAGAACTTGTGTACGCTCCAGTTTGGATAATTCATGCTCAGGTTTCCTAACCAGACCACAATCTAGGTTGGAAAAAATATACACATAGAGTGGACAATGAGGGAACAAGGGCACTTGTGGGAAGGAGTGAAAAAAAGCTTTGAGACTTTGTTGTTGGTGTTGAACATCGTGTTGATAGAGACAACTATTCAATATCTACAGTATGAAGTGAAATAGAGAGAATTTGCATATTGAAAATATCTGTGGTGCAATGCAGTATATTTGAAAGGCAAAAAGTAGTGTGTTTTTTAAAAGTCATTCCTAAACATCAGTATTGACGTTTTTGATAAGTGGCTTTCAGGGCACAGAAAACTGTGGAAACAAGGAAATCACATGAGAAGTCAGGAAAATATATTGTACAAACTTTCAGAGAAAATTTCACGGGGTTAGTTCTGTTCTTTGGGAAAGATAGTGCTTTTGTTCAGTGCTACCACAATACTGAATATTAGGAAGATATAGCCCACTCTAACTATAGAAATAATTTATTCTTTGTACTGTTGTTTTATTGATGTGCCATGGAAGACTTGTCGTGATGTCATCAAATCACAAAATGTGCACAAAGGGGAGCAAAATAAGAATTCCTAATCTATCCTTAATAATTATTAAAAAAATTATATTCTTAATTTCACATCTGTCATTTCCTTGCATTTTTTTTCTTGAGAGGAAAGAAGAAAAAGAGAGCAGGGATGAGTGTTTACATTTTTTCCCTGTTTACATGCAGGCTGCCCAAAAGAAATCACACAAGGTAAAAATATCCTTTCTATACACCTCTGAACTGTCAAGTACTGTCCACATTTTAAATATGTAAAACCTGAAGTAATGAAAGGTTTTCACCATCTTTCAAAACCAACAAACCACTGAAAAACTGTGTTGAGCCATTTGAATTTGAGGGGAATCATGTAAGGCAGGAGTTTTGCTTTCCTGAAAATCAAGAGTACTGTTTCACATTTGCTGTTGATATAACTATATTACTGATCAGCAACTGCTGAACAGGAAAATGAGACTTGGATGACTTTGGAAGGAGAAGGGAAATGTTAGTAACTTTTATCTCATGCCTTAAGTGGATCTAGAAGCCATCTTCAGAAAGGTAACAGGAAGATCACAGGAAAGCTGTACTTCATTGAAGATTTAATTAAATATCCTTCCATAGTTCTGTACTTTATATCAAACAGAGATTTTTTGCAATATTTTTATAATCTTTCTGTTTATTGAGTATGCTTATAGTGGAATTAAGGAACAATGTAGAAATTCTACTCCCACTGAAGTATATATTGAAACTCTCATTAACTTTAATGAAGACAGGATTTCATGTCAATTCACATATTGTGTTAATATCCCTACGTTATTGTTTTCTTAGTCTGGGAGGTTAAGGCCACATGCATGGGTGTAGGAACAGCAGTGCTGTATAACTAAGTCAGGAAAAATCCTTTGGGTCAGGAAAAATCCACATCCTTAGGCAAAAGTTCAAGTAGTGATCCCCTTGCTCACTAGCATTTGCTGTTGAACAGATAATTCACTGTTTGCTGCCACAAATATTTTCACAAGCGTGGAAAAGAAAGCAATGAGTGTCTCCTCTTAGGATGCTCCTTAGTTCAGCATGGAAGAATTGCCTTAGCAGAAAGCACTGCATAGGTCAGACACAAGTCTGTCCATTCAGCCCTGTAAAGACTTCTCTAGAGAGAGATGTGGAAATGTCTTTATGCAGGCCTTTATATCTTGACGTGCTCTACTGTACGAAAGAGAGGGACAAAAGTACTCAGGTCATAACAGGTCATCCTGGTCGATGTGGGACACTTTTTTCAGGACCATAAGTCCCAGGTATTTGATATAGTAACTTAGCCAGAATCCTGGTGGGTTTTTTTTTTTTTTGTGCTTACTTATGTATAAAATCTGAGGGAAACCGTGATTGGGAGAAGAGAAAGAAGACTTTATATATCTTTGTACATTAAGTCAAAACTAACCATGAATTTAAACTGCTTTAAATACAACTTCATAATTATAAATGCTATAGAGATGTTTCCCAAGTGGGCAGGCTAATCATGTTGTTTCATAAACTCAGAATCTCAGAAACTTTAGGCAATGACAATATAGTACTTCTGCAATAATTCTTCCAGTGCTAATATTACTGAGTGAAAACAGGATCTTGAAACAGCAGAGTAAAGACTCCCAGAATACATAGTTGTTAATCCCACCAACATCACTGAATACGCTAAAACAGGATAGAAATGTGATTCATCCCTGCACTTTAGAGAAATGTTTTGAAAAACATCATAAATCAGCATGAGGGTTCACAAGCTCATAGTGAAGTGTGATAAAGTGCTTTACTGAACTAGATCTAGTGTTTTTCAGTATCTTATAAAACCAAGCACTGTAAAACATCAAATATTTGACACAAGATTTTTCATATTCGATGTGTGTAACCTTAAGAATGTTGGTAACAATTCATTTGGACACCTGTGTGAAAGGACTTTATTTCAACTTTTGAAATCTTGAGACATTAATTTCTAAAGTGTTTTCGATGGTCACAAAAGAAAGGGGCTGATGAGCTTTGAAGAAGGGCAGTGGGATCTTGAGCTTTTTGATGGGTATAATTAAAATGATGTGGTGACCCAGTGTTGATAATCTTTCCAGAAGCTGTTGGCCTGTCTCCACTTGTGATGGCTTTTGGGGGCAGAACGGTTCCATGCAGCACATAATAGCTCTGATTGCCTAAATCATTCCCCTCAAGAGAGGGAAAGCAGGAACATGCTGTGACAAACCACGCGCCCTTTTTTTTTTTTTCCAAAGGGAAACTGTGTTGCAGAAGGTACAGAGGAACAGTTCAGTGCCGCGTAGTGAGGATGTAACTAGTGAACATCTAGATGAGAGATTGGGGGAATAGTCTCAAGTCCACAGTGCCTACTCCTTTGATGGCAGACGAGGTAGCAGAGAAACAAAACCAAGGAGGAATAAATTACCATGTTTGGACCCACTTATCAAAGCAGTCAGGGTCTTATTTGACATGAATTACTAACAACTTAAAAAGTCAAAATAAAATCTAAATTTTGCAGATTTTTTTTAATCAAAATTTTTCTGAAATAATTGTGTTTACTTGGAAAATAGTTTCCCTTTTTTATGTACTTCTTGAAATATTATTATAGGAATATTTTCATGTGTTCTTGAAAATGTCATTCTACAATGAAGATTTATGATGTGACTTGGGACATGATCATTGGATGAAAATATCCTAATAAGAAGGAGCTTTGAAGCTTCATTCTATGGCTTGTCCTTTGTCTGTAATTAAAAAAGTTCCATCATCAAATAAGGAATTTGTTACTTTTGTGATGAAAAATTATTACAAATTTTTCTTTATTTATCCCTAGCACTAAAACATGGGAGTATTTTACTTCAGAGATTGCAGTGAATTAATTTCAACCCTGCATTTGCTTTCAGTAAGTGACAACAAAAGTTTCTAATGACAAGATGTTTTGTCAGTTTGTGTGGTTGTTCTTTCCTGTTCAAACCAAATCGCGTGATTTCTTGCTGGAAATCATTGTACCAAACGTAATCAAAAATAACATGCTCTAACTTTTAATAAAATCACTAAATGACACTGTTGACACTTCCTGTGAAAAACCTGAGATATTGTTTGTCTTAGTTACTAGTTAAATACATTAGAACTAATATCACTATTTCCTAGAAACCCTCAGAATTTTGAATACCCCACAGTTTTTCGAAATCAGTTTCATTCTATCTTAAACTATGGTTCTATAGAAATTAAGATTTTATTTTGCCAACCTTCAGTGGGAATTGGCTAGTGACAGAAATGAACATTACTGTAAAAATTGAGCATTTGTACAGAACAATATTACCCATTGTAACTCCCTATTAACACTTGTCATAATGCCACTTCACTCTTCAAAAGCCTATTTTGTTCAAAATCTTAAGGGATCATTCCTTCCATGTATACAGTGTCATTCTAATACAGTTTGCTTTCATGGAGTTGTTTTTTTTCCCCTCTTTTCTTTATGTAGAATACCTTTTGCTACCTTTGTAAATGTCACTGAGTCTGGATCTTAGACTTCTGAAAATGTGAAATTGGGAACTATTTATTCTCATTCAAATAATAAATGTGATGTGTGAAATGAGTTTCATGGCAGATGAATTCCCTGGAGGTTGTTTAATAATAGCTTATGAAGTTTGCAGAATTGCAGCTGGCAAATTAATTTAAGTGGTCAAAGCTTAACCACAGAGGCAGAGAGACTATGCTCTGTATCGAGGCACTGACTCATAAATTTGTCTTATTTTCAGTTTTAAGTGTATACCTACATCTCTGTTACATTTTCTGTGCTGCTAATGAGTTCATGCTATATGCCAGAGTATTGGACTCTCCAGTTGCATAAGTAAATTTAAAAAAAATAATTTGGGTGGGGAAATTTTAAACAGTGCAATCATAATCATAACAATATAGAGGTATTCTGAATTCAATTTCCCCTAGACAACTGTGTCCTGCCACTTCTAACTTTGGATATTTTTAATCCCTTTATAAACATATTCTTGCTTAAGGTGCAAGAGTGCAACTTTCTTAAGGGAAACATTGGTGGAAGATGTTACATAAGGATGACCTCAGACCCTGTGACTGTCCTGGATGGGGACAAGGGCACAAGCAGATATATGGGGAGAGAAGCTCCTTCAACATCCACCAGTGACATCCACCAGTGTACAGTACAATCCCATGGAAAATTAATGTAGTTCTGAAGGTATTTGGGTTTGTCTTAGTGTTAACTGTGTAATTAAACAAACCCACTGCCTCTTTGTCTGAATTTGAGCTAATTAAGAAATAATTAATTACAAGTGGATAATCATTCTACTTTGCAAACAAATTCAAAATTATATTTAAACTGTTGTGTGTTTGTCAGTCAAAATTACAGTAAAAGGAGATTTGTCATTTTGGAACAATAAATTTTCTTGCATGGCATTTCCAAATAATAGATGTCTTGGTTTGTCCTGTTTCCTGTTTCTAACTATCTTATTGCCTTTGGTACCAGTACTGTAGCATTGTCCTCATTTTAGTCTACAAACCCAAGAGTCTGGGGTAATATTGTGCAGAATATTTGTGAGTATTCTTAGGGAAAAATAAGAACCCCATACCAATGTGAGAGCGATAAAAAACAATGCTGTCATTTGCTGTTGTCATTCACATTAAATATATTTTATGCTAAAATGACCAGTCTGGAGCATATCCATAGCAGAGGATATATACCTGTGTTCTTTTAGCATACTTATTTATTTTGTCTAATTGACATAATATATAAATGAACTGTGAAAAATTTTATTTGCTCTGGTGATGTCAGCATCAGTAATAATAAGCAACTTCAGAATAGCAGAAACTTGTCAGTGTTATCATATTCAGACTGATATTATTCTTTTACTTTTACAAGGTTAAGGCCATTCCTTGCATCTTTTAAGTATTTTTCCCTCCTGTTACAGGGTAATAAATTTCAAGTGTGTTCAAAAGGTCTGTGTACATATCAGATGAAAAATGATTCTTAGTGTGTTGATGAATTCTATTATTTCCCTCAAGTTACTGAGGAGCTTGTTTAAAATTGTCCTGGGTTAGTCATATATTCTATTACCACCCACAAAAATTGGATAAATTTCAGAATTACACACCTGGGACTCCTTATCTCAACTGAGATAAGCACTCCGGCCAAGCACCACCCATCCTGATTGTCCAATCTCAGGTAATGGCCCATTAGCACCACCCAGCTGATTATCTGATCTCAGCTAATGGCCCATTAGCACCACCCAGGCTGACTAACAGCCCGATCTTGGATCATCGGAGCACCCTGGATCACCAGAGGACCCTGGAGATCATCCAAGCTCATTGCCGAAGCAACCAATAGAACATTGGGAAAATCCTCTTCCATTGTGAAAGTCCCAGCCCCTGGGGGAGGTGCTAGCCAAGAAACACAGCATGAAACAAAGGTTTTGGATGGGAGAAGGTACCCTCGACTTGAGGGGACTCCACTCCCAGGATTCCACGCCCGACGGGACTCTTGACTCGACTCCACTCCACTCCACTCCACTCCACTCCACTCGACTCCACTCCTCGGAACTGGATTCAGCTGGCTACTCCACTCCTCGCAAATGGACTCAGCTACTCCACTCAACTACCGGGACTGGACTACCAGGCCTTTCTGCAGGACCAGTGCCTAACTGGACTACACAGCTACCACCCTGCTCAACAGGGTGTGAGGTTGTACTGTGACTCTGTCAGTTTGTTTAAGCTGGTGTTTCTGTATTACTGCATTTATTTTAACCTTTTTTTTTATTAAAATTGTAATTTTGACCTAAAATCTCTTGAGGTATTTTGTGTGGGATTAATTTCCCCTGCTGGTTTGCAGTCAAACCAGCACAAAAAGTCAGTGTTGATTTCTGAAAATGGAAGTCCTTTACAGGACTTCATTTGCTATAAGACAAAATAAATACTGAAATGAAAAATGCAAGCATATATTTTTGAAATTGCATTTGGTATGAGGATATATAAAGAAAACATCAATGATATTTGATCAAAAGAATTTAGACACCTATCTATGCAGAAGTGCCTTGCATCTGTGAGTTCAGAGCAGTGTTTCATTACATGTTGAATATAACATTTTTTTTAAATAAAATTGCACATAAATAAATTACAACAAAAATATTAGAACTAACACTACTCTGTAGCAGTATTGTCATACTTTTGCCGCTATTTATACTTCATTCCTTTGTGGGAATTTTCTGCTAAAGTGAGGAACAAACTGAAAAACTATATTAGAAATTTTATACAGCATTTCAGAAGTTTAATGTGTATGTGTAGTATGTGAAGTGAATATTTTAAAAAATGGCAAAGAAATAATGTTTGAACTCTGTTGGATCAGCAAAAAGATACCTTTTTCTTTTTTCAAAGTGTGTGGTTTGAGAAGGCTTTATTACTTTTATGAATAGTGATCTATTAATTAGTTGAACTAAGAAAATTCTTACCAAATCTTTCACTAGTCACTTGCTTGGATATTTACCACTCAGCAACAGTCAGAAAAAAAGAGGTTTATTTAGTGTTCCAGAGAGTATTTCATAAACATTAACTTCTCCCGTTCCTTGGCAGTGTACAATAATGAGAAAGCGAGCAAATACAGCATTGACAACCCTAATGAAATAGTAGAATATTTTTCTTTGAAAGGTTCCATAGCTCATCCCTAACCTGCTTAACTGTTTTCATCACACTAGGATTTGTATGAGTCTATAATTTATTCAAATGAATGTTACTATATTTAAGCATGATTAATGTTATTGCAATAATTACCAAAGAAGGTAATCATAATATGCCACTTATGATAATGTCTTGCCATCATTTTATATCACAATGATGTTTCAGTGAATTTACACCATTGTGAATCCAACCATTCTGTTATGGTTCACTATGATTAATGTGACCACCACTGAAAGCTGATAATAATTAGTCTCTTTCGTAAATTTTCATTAAATAGAATATATCCCCTAGAATAAATTTAATCTCATTTTAAGTGTGAAACATGGCAAATGACTCTTCTATCAATTCATATGAAATATTTAATGAGAAGCGGAAGTCTGCTATACACTGAAAAATGCTTTTGCAATTCTTGTTTTCCTAGATTTTGGTGAAAGGTACCATAGGAGATGGTTTCACTGGAGACATTGGACTTGATGACATGTCTTTTCTGGGCTGTACTCTCTACCGTGGTAAGAATTGTTACATTTTCTGTGCTGCTAATGAGTTCTCCAAGCTGTAAGCTGATCCATTGCTGTCATTTGTAAATATTGCTACTAGAAAAGTAAAAACCAGGTTAAATGGACTTATGCCTGACAAGGAAATCTAGACTTGTTTCCCTGCTTCTCAGGCCTTCATATCCAGGCATCAGCACAAAACAGTTTCTGCTGTGCATGTAAGGTCCAAAAGACATCCTTAGTGAGAAGTGTGCAGCTTCCAGACTCTTTGAGATCTTGATTCCTAGAAGGAAAAAGAGGCTTATCTGTGTATAAATGAACTGAACTTTCGTTTGGCCAATTCGGTTTGATACAGCCTTCCACCTCTCCCCAATAATTCTTAATGTACTTACTGTGTCAGTTGCTCTCATGTGACTGTACACAAATAGTTCAGGTGATAGAGCAACCTGTCCTCAGAAGTCATTGTTACCAAGGGTAGTAAAATGTCTGCAGAATTGTAAAATATTATATCCAAAAATACATGTACTTCACGACACCAGACTCAAGACCTGGGAGTTCATCATGGAAGGGATTTTAAGAAGGCTACTGTCAGCTGCAGCGGGCATTGAACTCTGCATTGTGCAGAGTTGTATATAGTGTGACAGTTGCTGTAAAGTCATGACAGGGCTGTAGAACAGCAAACACTTTAAAACAGTGTGTGAATATTAGTATCCTAGCACTTACTCTAAAACACCCTCATGCAGGTGCATTTTGTTCTGCTACTCCAAAAATTTCTTGTAGATATAATTAGTTCTACTAGGAATATCAAGGGTGTGTGATACTTCTTTGGCAGATAATTATCTAAATTTTTACCGTGTTTATACAGTGTACAGCAGTTATAATATTTTGGATATAAAGGCTTTTTATAAATACTTAGTTGATGTACAGTGCCTTATATTCAAGGAAGAAAATATTAAAAGAACTAATCAGAAAATCCCTAAATATTTTCAAAGTTGTTATGACAGAAAATCTTAGAAATAAACAAGAAATTTGGAAAGTATAGAGGGTCAGAGTTTCAAAGTTCATAACTAAGAAAAAAAGCTCATTGTGTGTGGAAAGATAAAATGAAAATACTCAAGTATAATGGTGGACAGAAATCAGATTTTGTGTTCTGTATATTTTTTTAATGCTTTAAGTGCTGAGAGCAACTTTTGAGACAGTCCAGGGTCCTGTCTTTTTTTATCTCCTCCATGCTGTAAATATATCCCAACAATGAAAAAAACAATCAAAGAGACTGTGGCAATAGCCTGCAAAGTAGACAATAGCTATGGCATATTCTACCATATTTAACACAAGTTGGATGAGATTGAAAAAGCAGGGTCCCCATATCCCTGCACACTGGAATCAAGCACTGCCCAACTACTTTTGTTCCACGTCAAGTGACCAAATGCTGACCAGGGAGAGATGGGGTTGACAGCTCAATGGTAAAGTCTCTCATAAGTAATATTAGAGATGCTGAACCTTTTGAATTTTGAGTGTACTGCTTCAATACATGATTTGAATGCCCTAACCAAAGGCTATTCAGTGCTGCTTGCTCTCAACCAAATGGTGTTTAATAAAGCATTGGAAATTAATTGTTTCAAAATAGAGGAAGTATCAGTTCCTCCTTTCCTTTCAGGTGTTGTGAAGACTAAGGTACTTCAAAATTTCTTCTCCTGTTCCAGTGGATTAGGAACAGAGACTTGAATGCGACATTTACATTTAAAAATTTCTGACCAATAAGGTCCTTGCTATTATGAGTTGTAGATAAATTTATCAATTCATACAATTCTTCCTTCAAAACTTTCCTTCCTCTAAGTCTTTTGTTTGAGTCTTAGGACATTATGGGAGTATCATTCATTTGATTGGAGTATAATTTATTTAATGTCATAGATTTGCTTTCTGCCTTACAAAATAGAGATGACTCCTGTTCATGGATAATTTGTCACAATATTAGTGCTCCAGGCTTCAGGGGGGAAAAAAATGCCTTGCTATCGCAGACACTTTTAATATAAAAAGTCTCCACATGTACTTTTTAATTAACTTGGGTGTATTGCTCAGGTGCATTGTGCACTACAGCTAATAATTTCATAAATGATTAAATTTTAAAAAGGAGTTTTATAATGAAAACTCCTTTTATGGACAATAATAGCAAAGATTTTCAAGAAAAGAGAGTAAGCTTGAAGAAAGCTGCATGGTAAAGAATAGGAGGAAAAGAAAAGACAACTGATTTGAAAGAAGTGGTAATGAGTTTGAATGAAACATAAAGGAGGTGGTGGAACAAGGTGGTGACCTCAGAATAATTTCTCTAATGAGAAAATAAATTTTTTTCAGTGATAAATTTACAAGGCAAGAAGGTTACATAGTAATTTCCACAGTCACTTGTAGTAATCGACATGTTAAAAAACCCTATTATCATCAGAATAATCCTTTATCCTTGTTCAGAGGGAAAATAAGTTTCTGTGATTGCTTTGTGAGTCTCAGCATCAGTTTTTTGAAATTACTCACTAGCTTAATCCAAATTTGAAAGACAGGCAAGAGATGTAAACAAATTCGTGCAAGTGTCAAAGGTTGTATGGATGGTGTGGCAAAACTAGCACTTTCCACTGAGGAAAGCTCCAATTCAGTTCTTGCTGAGCAGCATTTAAGTCACTCAACTCAACTGTCCTACTAAGCATGTTTCCAGTAAAGCTGTACCCTGGAAAAGGGTGGGAGTGTCAAGTGGAGAAATCATTATGAAGATGGAATGCCTTGGTCCAGGCACTCAACATTCTTTTGGCTCTTTTTCAAAGGAAACTTGCCCACTATTTCTACAACTACTTCAGGAACTTCAGTTCCTGCCACACTCCCCATGAACAATTGCACAGAGAAGGAGTTTGTCTGTAGAGCCTCTGGCCGCTGCATCCAGATGATCCAGAAGTGTGATTTTAGACCTGACTGCTCTGATAAGTCTGATGAATCAGCTTGTGGTGAGTGTACCAAATCATATACTTTGCTACCTTACTAGTTTGTGGGTTTTTATCTTTGCAATTTGGTATTAGCGCCTAGATGTTAATTTTAATGTGGTTTTCCCCAGAAAAATAGTAATATTTTGCTCTTAACATGTGTGATGTGATACACTTTCTGCTTTCTGATTCAGATTCAATATTTCAATTCAATTTACTATTGAAATGTGGCAGGGGAAGGAATCCTCAGTTCCCTAGTGATTGGTAGCTATACATGACAATTTTAAGTGAGCATAGTTTCTTAAAATGTTCACTAGTCCAGACTGGAAGAGAGAATAGCTCTAGAGTGTCATGTTTGGGGTTGGGGTGGACATCTGGGAGAATTGGGTCCACTTCTTACCTACTTCAATGAGTACGGGTTTTGTTTGCTTGTTTGGTTGTTGGGGTTTTTTTCATACAGAATTGTTTCAGCAGCAGCAATTGTTGTGAAATTCAGCCTACTCCACACAGAAGTGAGTTCCAGTCTGTAAAGGTCTGATAGTCCTATGGAAACACTGGAATGGGGACAGTTGACCAGGTCTCCATATGATGTCCATAAAGATCTAAGACAATTGTTGATTGCTTCTGAGTTGCAGCAGTTCACACTGTAGGTTTTTAGAAGAAGCTGTTAATGACTTTCTTTTGCCTCAAAGCACAGTACTTGAAAGTACTACTTTACCGAAGCCAGTTAATGAGGGGGAGAGACATCTAGAGACAGTGACCTCATCAGCCTTTGCAAGCAAAAGTATTGTCACTGAAGATGAAAACTCTGAATTCATTACACATTGTGTAGGGAATTCAATCACTTCTCTCAGGGCTGAGGGCTCAGTGAGGAAAAGTATCATTCACTGCCTATGTCTATTTCTTGTGTGGGAATAACTGGAAGAAATGGATCTGATATATAAATATCACTGGGTAGTTTCCTATAGTGTAAAACAACACCAACCATTGAAATCTTGCCCTGAAACATAAATGCAGAGCCCTCTGAATTTTTCTCCCCTCAGAAATTTACATTATCTTACAAAACATACTTTTCTTCTAAGCAAGATAAATATTGTGGAGAATACACCTTTACATATTTGCTCTGTCTGAGGTCTCCCATCACTAAGATGGGAATTTATCACTTAAGTGACAATGCTGGAATAGGACTTAATCTTTCTCAGAGGCACTCTAAATATAATGTTTATAAAGCACGTTAAAAAGGGGAATAAGCACTTAATGCAACTCATCATTTTCAGGAAACATCACAAATCTTTATATGGGCAACTTGAGATCACACTGGCTGCAGTTTGCTTCCTTAGTGAGGATATACAAGCTGTAAATCAAAACCCTCTCTTTAGTCTACCATTTTTAGCCTTCAAGAAAGGAAACATCAGGCACATTCTTCCAATAAACTAGGATTTCTTGATGCAGCATTTCAGTTTTATGGGTTAAAATAAATTCTCATTTCCCTTGCACAATTCTCACAGCAGTCACTTAAACTTGAGTGTAGTAAACTGTTCCAAAGTTCTGAAGAGTGACTAGGCTCAACTTGAATCATGTGCTGGAGAATAAATATTCATAGCAGAAATGGAAAGTAATGGGTTTCTTTACCCTAAGGAGGGTCAGTAGTGAGCTCATTTTTCTTGTCCGGTTGCCCAGGAAGTAAAAACTCATTGAAAGGCAGCTGCATATTTATTTAGTAAGGTAACAATTCAGTATTTTATAACAATATCAAATAGATGTATTTTTATGTAGCTCCTGAGTTTTGTGAGGACTGCTTGAAATACTGGTTTGGGGGTTTTTTTTAGAGTTTTGGTCATGGTCTTTGTACACAATGTACAATGATTTACTAATGTCATCAGTCTACCGGACTGGAGAAGGAACCACACAGCAGCCCACAGATTCTCAGTTAATGACTTTTAAATGCATTTCCAGGTACATTAAATGACAGATTATTAGAATGACCTGAAAGCTGGTCAGAACACATAGGAAGGTAGATACTGAGATGCAAATGAATTGGTATATTCCCAAAATGAGAATCTGTCTAATAGGGGAGAACATATGAAATTGATGTTTGATCTATAGGGAAAAAACCATGCATGTTAGTATTTTGTAAGTATTAATGGGTACTATAAATTGAATCCTTTTTATTTCCATGTTGCTTATTGTATCATAACATGAGTTAATGATTTTCAATTTTTATATAAACCTGAAGTATTCACTGTTCATTTCTAAAGTTATGGAAATCTGCGACTTTGAAGATAAAGACCTGTGTGGATGGCATCAACCAGCCTTGGAACAGATGTCAGGAAATTATTCCACACATATCATAAACACATTTAGGTGGCAGCTTGGAAGAGGGGCAAATCTCTACCCTGAGCAAGAACAACACTGCCCATTAACTGATCATACTACGTGAGTATATTTTTTCAGGTACTTGACTCTCTCTTAGAATGTATGCTCTTAGCCACATATAGATTGTCAGGGAAAAAACCTGCTCTGTTTACGATATTGAAGCAGTTTACTGATTTATTAATGACACGTAATTAATTGACAGCCAGCAAAGTAGATATGCAGAATCAACAACATCAACACTAAAGATGAATAAAAATAAAAAACCACATTAATAAGTAAGTACAAATTTCTAAACACCTTTCTATAAGGAATTCCCAAAAGTTTCAGTACCTCCCCATCCAGAGAAACACATGTGCACTCTTCTCCCACACAATATGGGGAGTACAAGCATGTTCCCGCTTACGGGAAAACAAATTTGGAAGACATGGGTGCTCCAGCTTTATGCATACACATGCCATGAGAAGTCAACCCTGCTTGTAGCATCCCAAAGTGCCAGCCCAGCACCTGGCTGCAGGCTGTTGGCAGCTTCCAGTGGGAGTGATGCTCTGTCTGACCTTTGCAGTGGTTTTAGCACCAGCAAGACGGACTCTGGCATGTCAAAACCAGGTGTTGGCCGCTGCTCTTTGCATTCCATTATCAATCCCTGCCATAACAAATTTTCACCCTACTTTTACACTTCTTTTCAGGCTGACTTCTTTGAAAGCTCGCTTTAAAATTAATTTGGTACTGTTTAATTTCGTTCATGGTAGTAATCATCTTGATCAGTTTTGGGTGAATACCTGCTCAAATAGTTTTTATTCACACAGACAATTTACGCCCACTTTTCTGCCTTACTAGCTATTGTTAGTCATTGTTAGGTATTGCTACCAATTTTGTTATTGTTACTGTTGGCTATTATTGTTATCTATTGCTCTTATCCCGGCACTTTTGCCCAAGGGTGGGCAGTACAAGTTACCACAATAGGTCTCGTGAATTCTGCAGTCATTTAATATTTAACTAATGCAGTTCAAAACTACTTTAGTTAGAGCTAACTTCAGTTTAGTTGATGTTTCATTTACCAGTTATTTTTATTTTATCTTTTTTTTCTGGTAAATCATATAACTTCATATTAAAATGGAAAATATTCTAAGTTAATATTGCATTCTAGGTAGATTGTTTAAGATAATTACTAACTCTCCCAAAAATATTCCTTTGATTTATCTCAAGGAGAAAAAATTAGCTTTTCTGCATGGACATGGGTTTAAATGTGTGGGCGTTTGTTTTTGGGTTTTTTTTGAGTAAAAAGTATGTTTTAAAAAAATGTATTAATGCAATGTATTCCAGTTAAAAGTAACAGTAAGATTTATTGAAACAAAATCCTTACAGGTAACTAGTAAATGTACTGAGAACAAACAATATTCAGCATTATACAACTTCATTAATAAGAAAGTTTCTGTACAGTGTAATTATTCTGAACAGAAAAAAATACTTACCTGGTTCTAGTGACACATATGTTTACCTCCTGCAACAATAGCCCATAGAGTGCAAAGATGGGCTTTAAGTTAAGACCACTCCAAAAAAGTCTTTGCTATATTGCTGCTGGTTTAAAATGACATTATATTGAATTTACTTAGCCTGAATTTCTATCACTATTAAAGACTGAGCTCAATATGTTAGTTTCACTATGTACTTCATTAAAATTACTGCATATTTTTACAAAACAACTCCAAAACAACCAAAAAACAAAACAACAATACCAAACGCACAAAAAAAAAAATCATTCAACAATAGCAAAGAAAAATTGCAATGCTACCTAATTTTTTCTAGGTCTCTACATTATATGTGAAAAGGAGATGTTTTCCATGAAAAAAACCAAGTGTTTACAATAAATTAGCTGTCAAATCTTTCATTGACTGCTATGTAATTGTTATATATTAGCTAATACCAGCCCTATATGTGTAGTTAGTAAATCCTCTCGCAACCTTTCCACTACAGATTTGCATTGGCACAGTGATATGTGGAACTGTGTTACTGGGTTTCAACATATTTTCAGGGTTTAATGCAACTAACAGTACCTTGAAAAGGACTGATGAAAGGAGAAAGTAAATGATCCATAGAGATTGCAGTTTTCAGGCATCTCTGAAATGTATTGCTCCAGTGATGTTTCACATGAGATGCAGTTTGCTTGTATGGCTTCCCCCTTCCCTTTGTTTATTGGCCTATAGAGGAGTACAGGAAAGTGATGCTTCCAAGTCGCCGCAGGAGATGCAGAGCAGCAGTTTTGTTGAATTAAAACCCTGCAACATCTAGTTTTATTTTCTCATCCATTTTCCCTAAATTTCCATGGAGTTAGATGAGAGAAGCTGTGTTACTGTAATCTTGTGTGTTTGCAAATTAAAAGATGCAGAACTATTTATAAAAATGTTTGGATTCATCCTGATGCAAGAGTAGTTGGCAGTGCAGCTTACAATGAGTTCTTTCAGCAAAAATACCTGTGAATATATGGAATCAAACCATCTGCTTCCCCAGGATAAGTATTTGGGCTAGCCACATGCAGGCTGGTGAATTGTGAGGTGGAGGTGTGAGTCTTTGAAGCTATAATTACATTAATTAAGTGAAAGTAATTACTTTGGAAATGGAGAGAACAGCTTGTATTTGTATATAGAAACCCAAGGCTGGAGGAATAGAAGCCATTATGGGAATCTGCTATGGGAGCCTGACAGTCCTTGGCTCGGGCTGGAAAAAAGCTGTTGTGTGTTTTGCAAAGAACTAGGAGACACTGGCATTGTGCACTGAAAAGGCCATTATATATATATATGAATGTAGAGCTCCTGTGACATGTTTCTACACTTAGAAAATGGAATTCTCAGTTGCAGTCAGGTTTCTAAAAGCTATAGCAATGAAAGTATCAGTTTGTGTAGGCTTAAACAAGTGGTAGACACCAGCAAATGGCTAAGTCTATTAATTTATTTCCTTTTCAGAGAATCTGGTTAGTGATGTAGCAAATTCTTTGACATTTTTAATAATATTTGGGTACAAGTGTTAATTGAAAACTTTGTAGTCACTTAATTGATATGATCATTCATGCATCAAATCTAATGAATCAAAACAAAAATGGATGCAGAGATAAAATTCTAAGATTACATGAAAATTATTGCTGTGTAAGTAACTCCCCTGGTAACTATAATTTTAACACATTTGTCTTTATTTTTTGTCTGCTTTTCAGACAATCATTACCAGAATTCAGGACAGGAAAAATTAGGCAAAATAAAAGTTTTAAGTAATATACTTAAGCCCAGCAGTTTTTTCAACAGTCAAGAAATGTTTTAAATTTGAGACTAAAAGAACTTCTAGATAGGAGAAAAAAATTATAATTGCAGAACATTACTCATGAAATTTTGGAAGGCAGTAAGCTTAATTTAAGTACTTGAGGGCACTTCTTTTTTTCATACTACATTTCCCTTAACTGATTTAACCAATAGCCCTGATTTTTTTATTATATTGCATGTACAAAATTGCCCTTGTTTTGTGCCATTGAGCCTGACAAAGGAGAGATAATTAAACAAGCATTGAAATCAATATTGAAATGCATTTTTGAGTACATGGTAAATACTAGGTAGTCTCCAAAACAATTAAATGCAGTTAAGGAATAGGTTGTGTGAAGAGGTCAGAGACCTCATCGACTAGGACCTGGAAAGTGTGCAAGGAATGTTGAGACAGTCTTATACGCACAGAGGTCTATTTGGAGCATTCAGAGCTGGTTACATTGACTCTAAAGGTTAGAATTTTCTCTTTGTGAAAAAATACAGAGAGGGAAAATTCTCCATTGGTTAGGCAGGAAGAGGAGCGACACAGTGTTTCATGAATGAGGATCCTCTCCAGGGTGTTTCATGGACAAGAATCCTCTCCAGTACAGAATATTTCCCCCTAAACCCTTTTTTTCATAGCAGCCCTATAGTTTTCATCAGGACTGAACTGTCTCAGGAATTGTGAGGTGCAAGAGCATGAAACAACCCATAAGAAAGGGAGATTCATTGCTGCAGCAGCCTCATAGTGCCTAGGTGGTAGAGCACAAAGTTGGAAATCAAAGACAAACTGTAAATTTGCTGAAGTGTGGATGAGAGGAACCAAGACCACCCCTCCTCCAGTCACTGCAGCAGCTGGAGCTCTCTGTCCTCCCGACACTCTCAGCACGAGGAGCAGCTTTCTCAACCACTGAAGGAGAGCATTTTTGAAGTTGCCTTGTCTTCCCACTAGCTTCATGCCAGTACTTCATTCCTCTTTACAGATAACTTCCTGATTTCAGGAGTGTTTTATATCCAAGATCAAACCCTTTATAGTACTTTTCCAGTATTGGGATAGCTTTGTCCATGTGATATTTAGATATAGCCCTTGAGACACTTTTGTGCTACATGCAAATACCTGACTGAAAGGCTAGAAGATGACTCCACTTGGATGAAGGGACACACTGCATATGTCTCTAAAGTGTACATGCTCTCATGTGAAAACAGTATCATCTCTAGAGTGGCTTGTGCTGCAGGAGTTACAGGAGGATGCTCACAGTTAGCCCAGTAGATATTTAAAACACATATTCTCTTATAAAAGTGATTCAGCAAAATATTTTTTAAAAAACAGACATTTAGTCTTTCTACCTACCAAGGAAGAGTAATGTAAGGGATTGCTATTTTTTTATTTAATACTATATATAATTTTATTACTACAAATAATTAAAAGCCTGATGAAAGTCTTGACTAGGTCATTCACAGAAAAAAAGTCTGTAACTGTTCTATAATCCTCTTTTGTTTTCAGGTAATAAGAATTTATATAATCAAAGTTCAGGTTTTCCTCTGTCATCTGTTTTGAACAAGGTGCTGGTTAGTATAGGCTTGTTCTCTAAGTGGTTGTGAAATATGTAGTAATTTGTGTTAATTCTTCATTATAGTACTAAAAAAACCTCACAGGTAATTAAATGCTTTAGTGTTCACACTAGTAAACATCCAGGGTGACAATAAGACAAGAAACAAGACCATAGAACATTTTATGCTAAGTGAAAATGTAGTTACTGAGGAGTTTTCTACAGTAAAAAGCCATTTAATGCTAAAGTCCAGTGCAGAAATTAGCTAATTAAAAATAATGTCCATTGTAATTGGAAATTTTGGTGGCTTTTTCACCTTGAGCTAGGTTATTTGAGAAGGAAACTCATTCCTCCTGTTTCCTTTTGCCTTCAATCGCACAGAATTTGTGGAGATATGACAGAATATTAATGAGATGTGGCAGGTTCCGATGAGCCATGGAAACACCATGAATTAATCTCAGCCCTGTGTCAGTCAGAAGTCACCAGAATAAAATCTCCAGTGGAGAAAGTCCAACTAACAGCCACTGACTGTTGTGTTGTGATCAAAACATGGAATCTTTCCCCTCCAGTGCTGTTTGCTTTTTTTGGTGGTTGGTGTGCTGCAATGCATTTAAGTGCATTGGGTAAATCTTAGAGTTTGAAATTTTCTGAGAACAGTGGTTCTGGCAGAACAAAGGAAAAAAAAGAGGATTAGCTTCAGTAATAACATACTAATGTGTGCTCTACTGTTCAACTACAAAGGTTTGTTTGTTTGCAGTTCAAGGGGTTTAGGCTTTCCTTTTCTATATCAGCAGTTCTGTTATTTCAGTGTTCTGCTATTTGAAGGTAGCCTCACATCAATGACATGCCTTTTGCTCTTAAAGGACCCAGTGCTTTCTGCAGCTCTAAAGACACATCTGTGCATTTTTTAAAGTCATACATGTCAGAGGTTTAGAGATTTGCAAAATTTGTGGATGTGAGATCCATACAAAAAGGCTCAACAGTATTTAGAAGAGTGTGCAGTGATCATGCTTTGTCTGATAAATAAGTTTTTAAAAAAACTTTAAAAATAAGTTTTTTGAATACGTTGTTACTTCCAAAACATTGATCTGCTCAGTTAGTGAGAAGGAAAATGTGATTTGAAGTGCTTCATCAGACTTGCGATTCATTAGCATTGTGCACTTTCCTCTGATTCTGAACTGCGTGTCAGCGCTGCGGTTCAGGTGTGATTGAAGCTGCTGAGGATGTCCCTGCTTCAGTCCACTGTTAGCTGCCACTGCTTCTGATTGCTGTGGTACGGAAGTGTGGGACTCAGCATTGCACACAAAATTGTCCTGGAGTGCTAAATAAAGATTTGGGTGGTTACACCTCACTCACCTCTCTTCTGTTGTAATTATGCTATATCTCTAAAGCACTGGATTTATGTGATATGCACCAATTTTCCTCTCCACTCTCCAAGTCTGCATACCCATTTGTATTCCTTTCCTGATAGCTGAATAATACTGCCAGATGAATCTGTAGATGGATTTAACTTTGGATATCAGGTGACTCCACCATAGTTTATAAAAGATGAGCCACCCTCAGTCTGAAGTCTTATCAGACTTCATTTTAATATCACCTTTTGATCTTATCATCACCCATTTATTAGTGTTTGCTCATGTTGTTAGTGGCAAAGTTCAGATGAATGTGTGTGGAAATATAATCTAGAATTGCACACAGCTGTCATAATAATACAGATAATACACATCAGTATCACCTAAAAAAATATGTTGCTTAAAAACTAAACACTAAAGACTGCACATTCAATATTTTTCTAAGAGATGTTATATTGGTGTTGATATTTAATGAAACCGAAGAAAATATAATAATTCATTTTAAGGTAAAAAGAAGTTTGAAAATTGCTGAAAATGTAAATTTTCATTTTGCACCATCCACTTGGGGAGCAAATATGTTGTGTATGTGGGTTTTCTTGTTTAGTTGGTTTTTGTTTGCTTGTTTATTGTTTCTTTTTTCTTGTGTGTCCAACTTAAATAATACTAATTACTTTTAAGAATAAGCTAATGGTCAGAAATTATTTGCAGGATGATGTAAAATTATTTCATTGCAAGTAATCATAATTTAATCAAACCTAATTTTATACCAAGAAAGAGAATGTACCCAAAGTATTTTTTACCTCATGTTAGGATGCCAGAGCATGAGATTAATCTCATAATGAAAATAGATTAAATTGTGAAGACTTTAATCATTATGCGTGGGTAAAACTTTACCAACTCATTTTCTTTCTGGAATTCATATTTATTATATAAAACAAGGCATCAAAGTTTTCTGTGATACATTTGTAATGTGGTCACAGATAGAAATCTTCTTTTGGAATTTTTACTCTTAGAATCTAATAATAAATATACCACAGTTTGATTGAGTACAAGAATTCCTTCTCACATTGCTGGTGATTTTCTTTTGAGCCACTTTTTAATGTCAGTGTCCAATTACAGGTCTCAGTATGCCTGCAACAGGCATAAACAGGACTCGTGTTTGGTGTATTAAGCACTTTTGATTCCATTCAGTTCGAATTTGAATTTCCTGTGCCAAAGTTTAGCTGCTCAAAATAGAAATTTGGTCTCTAGCTTTGTGAAAAGAACTGGGTCTGTTGGCATCCAGCAGTTTACAGACAGCTGTAAACACAGGTAGAGTTTGGCTTCTGCAGTAGGAAATAGCTCTATGACATCCTTTCAGAAAGCAGTCTTCTGAAAAATTTATATCTACTTTATTATCACAGGACAATCATATTACTTTTTTTAATTTCTGAATTTATTATGCCTTAATATGAAATGTTAATAGATGTGGGAGGTTACTAAAAAAACCATATGTTTCAAATCATAAGAAGAGAACTTAATCTTTTTTGGGATAGCCAGTTTGAAATTAATTTATCACATATTGCTGTAAGTGAAAATCTGCACTTCTAACAACAGTTTGCTCTCAATTAGCTTTTAATTTTTTTTAAAATCTATGCAGAAATGCTTAAATTTAATTCAAGGAAAGCCTTTCTTTCCCTTTTTTTTCTAGCTGTTACATACAGGTTTTAGTTACTGACTACTTAAAACCTATTAATAATTAAGTGGTTGGAAGTGTTCAGCAGAGAAAATCTTTCTCTGATGCATAGAGTTAATTAAATTATTGGAGTTCTTATTGTCCTTTATACCATTTTAATTTTTAATATAAATTCTTTTCCTGAAATATTGTCCTCACATCTGCAATAATTTTTATTCAGGGAAGAAACTTTTTGAAGCTTATGAATATGTCATGTGTCAAACACTGCAAGAAAGTGTCTGTGAAGGTTTTGTTCATATGTTATGATCTATAATAGATATATTGATCTATATGATCTCTATTATCTACAGAAGGGTAAGTAGTCAAAGTATTTCTGCTGCAGACAGTGAATATCTAGCAAGTAAACATATGAAAGTAACAAGGTATTTTTTTCTCATTCTCCTTCTTTCTCATCATAAATCTTCTCATGCTTCCTAAAGGTATGTGCTCTGCCACATTTCTTTCAGATTCACACTCACTATACATCCTAAATAAAACCTTGCACTGCCCTCTCCCTCCTGTATCACATGTGGCCTTCTGACACAGCTAATGAGCATAATGGGCAGTGCATCAGGTGGCTGTTACCCCGACCATAAAGGAGATGATACATTTCTTCTTGAACGAGTGCTTGAATATTAAGGTCTCTTTCACTTCAGAATTTTTTTAGCATTTTTTGTGATTTCTCCAGGCAGATGCAGTGTTGAGGGAAATGTTAGGGTTTGCTTTTTATTTTTTACAGAGAGCTTATTCTTTATATATATATTTCTGTAGCGCTTTCTGTAATATTTCTAAATTTCTTCTACCCACCTTTCAGCAGTTTCCCACCTTAAAGGCAAATTTCAAGTAAAAGGCACAATGTGTACATGGCTTCCCCATTTTACACTTAATATTGAAGTTACATTGGAGTCTACATGGACACATAAAGATTAAACTACCTTTGTATCTTTGCGTGTTTTCTTTGGAATATTGTAATAATGAATTTTGAATGCTATATATTTGTATTGCAACCTTTGCTGTCAGTGTTAGAAAATATAACAAGTTTTCATACCTACTTACATTTTCGCCAGAACTTTCATATCATCTGTTTTTGACACTATAAACAAGAATTAATGGGAATCAACATAAAATTAAGTTAGTGTGATGGAAAGGTCAAAGTATCAGAGTTTACAACCATCTTGTGTCAAATATATAAGGCATTGAAATTCCAATGCTATATTATGATGACAGGACAAGAAAAAAAATGACAAAAACATAAATATTTTCTCAATAAATAGGTTTTTTAAGAATTAAAATGGGTAGAATTTAACTCCCTCTTAGCTAAAAATTTTCTCAGAAATCCCTTAATGAAATGTTTTTTAGCTAGAAAATCCTAGCTAATATTAAAAGAGAAATCTCCTGCAAATGTACTAACTTTGGCAAAACTTCTGTCAGCTAGTTGCCTATGCTCTTGGAGGAAAGCAGCTAGAGAAGAGTGTGATCTCCCTCAGCCCCACTAGCCGGATAAAGGACCACTATTTTGGTGTTTTTCTCTGTACAGAAACCCATCTCTTCTAATAGCAGGTCACTCACCTGGCACATAATGGACAGATGGTGTTGGAGAGATGAAGAATAATTCTTTCAATGCATAATAGGTGCAACATGTCTATGGGGCTTTAATTTGATATACAGATAGTGCATAGTGTTTATGGACATATGTATTCAGGAAAAATGGAAATGCATGTGGAGACTGCTGCTTTCTGAATTTCAAAATTTAGTATAGTGTGCTAATCACTGGGACACTTATAACACCAAGGCAACTAAAATTTCCCTCTCCAGTTTGTTTTCTGTTTGTTTGCTTTTCTCATTATTGCTGAGATTTTGAAGGAAATCAGAACTTTTTAATAAAATGGAGTCGTTAGTTTTTGTAATTAGGGTTAGTTTTCACTTCTCAGGAAAAATGCTGAGTAAAGGGTATTTTATAAGTCCATTTAAGTGCTTAATCAGACAATCTCAAACTATTTGTAGAAGACACACAGACAAATTAACACTTTTAAAACTGAGAGGTGTCCAACAATTAATTAAATAAGAGCTTGAATTTGCTGAAAGTTCAGCTGAATAATTTTTGGTTCACTTTCAAACATTGCAACAATAGACAATTAGTACTGTGAAATGTGTAGTTTGCAGCATGAGATATGACTTCATACCACTACCAGATTTAAGATGAGCCTAAATTTTTGAAAGGGCTCCAACTTTTCTTGAGCCATCTAATCTTTCACTAATTAGTATACTTAGTTCACTGTGTTCTTTTGAATTCGTTGAAGGGGGAAATACAGTGAAGATTCTTCTGCCAATGCCCATTCTTTGCCAACTACAGTTTAAAAGATATTTGAAATATTAAGCTATTAGTAAAGACAAGTATACAAGTATGGGTCAGTTGCTTACATTGAAAATTTTATATCCATTAAAATGTTGTGATTTTCCCTCTGAAATTAATTAGGATTATTGGACTGGCACAGAAATGTCTCTATATAGGGAATGCTTGTAGTACTGAGGTAAAATTAATTATTTTCAAAGGGTAAATATCAAGATTTTAATGACACTTACTGTAGCTGCCAACTAAGAGGTTTTCCGTGGGATAATTTTCTAATTTGGCCTGAGCTCTTGCAGCTACTGGCAGGGGAGCCCGCCTGTGTTCTGCTGAAGTTCAGCACATATATAAGACCTATGTTGAAAGCCAGATTTATTCACTCTCGTATATGTTGAAAAATACCTTTGTTTACACTTGTTACCATCGACTTCTAGAGGTCTCATTAAAAAAAAATAACCAAGGGAGTATTTTTATGGAATAAGAAAGAAAGGAATTTAAGGAGGGGTCACACAATGAACAAACTGTTACCTTCCCTAAAGATCACTTAAAAAAAAAGGATTGGGGATGAAGACAAGAACATCTTCTGAGCAGAGTAAAAGAGACTGATAATTTATGTTTATGGAGAGATTTGGAATACCTTGTCACTGCATAATTCTTATTAGTTCAAAAGACAAATAGGCCAGCTAAGACACCTTTTACTTTAAAAGTCAGAGCTTGACAAACTGAACGATGATTGGATGTACGTTAATTGGCTCTGCTACAAAAGATGTATCCAGAAGGTGTGGGCCCTATAACATTTGAACTCTATGCAAACAGAATGATTACTCATTGCTTTCTTAACTCTGCCCCCTACAGAATGTGCATCTCCCTGAAAATTCCAGGCAGGCTTCTACACCAGGCAGCTTAAAGAATTCAAGACAGAGAAATTGCTCTGTTCTGTGAGCAAACATGATGCAGGTTAATTTTCACTAGAAGAAAGCTTTCCTTTTAAACATGGATAGGTCACAAGTATATTAGTCTTGTAGTCCTAAGTGTAAAAATTTCCATGATAGGAATGAAAGTCAACAAGGATGCTCTACACATACTTATCCATGCCCTTCTGATCCTTACGTTTCCCATTACTTGCCTGCCATAAACTTAATATTCTTGTATTCACATACTGCCACTGTGTTTAATGGCTAGCACCCTGAAGTGTTTCCTACAGAGAGCTTTCATCTGGTTTACTAGTTTTAAATGTGATAGTACAGCAAACACTGAAACAAGGTCAAAAAATTGCAATGACACTTGCCTTCTTAGGACATGCTATGGGACAGTAGTATTTAGGGAGAGATGTGATCCTTGGTCTGCCTTCAGGTCAAAGACATGTCTGACAGAACACACCAATAAGAGATGGATGATTGAATTTCATCATAGTACTGATTGTACCCTGCCACAGTTTCAAACTAATCTCACTGAGAGGCATGGGCAAAATACTGAATACTCTGGGAAGTACGAGGGCTGTAAGTGCTATTGCTCTTCAGAACTTTTTACCATTCTGCTTCTTACAGTCCTCTTGAAAGCTGTTGTAAATACAGTGCTGACACCCTTGGGGCATTGAAGGCATGAGTTCCCAGCAGCAGAGTAAATTCTGAAGTTTTCAATATTTTTTGCAAACCTTAAGAGAACTGGGTATTCTTTTACCTCCAAGCCAGACTCTGGTAGAATACTCAGCACCAAGGGAAAAAAGAAAGCTAGAATTGCTACATTGAAATAACAGCTTTCTTCAGCAGAAAGGAGGAAAATAAATGAATATTCCAAACACATACTTGCTTGGAAGATCTGTAACTATGAGTTTTCAAAGTTTTCAACTATTACTTACAATACATGCAATTTATTTGGAGAAACTTTTAATGTTTAGGCTAAAGGATGAAGTAAATGTATGGAATAATTATAAAGATGTCTGAATTGCCAGGATTCAGTGATGAAAGAAAAGCTTCAACAACAATTCTCTCATCTGGCTTTGAATGAAAAGAAAAATAAGACTGTAGAGAAGATCCTGATTTCCACAGATCATTAATCTTCCCCCTAGAATTCCCCCACCAGATGACCTTTGGTCACTGTTAGGTTTATGAGCAGTCTTCAGTGATTTCACCTGTAACATGTCTGATCTACACCAAATTAAGATCTGTTCCACATTTTAAAATGTTGGGGTTTTATTTAGTTGGGGGTTTTGGTATTTTTTTCTTTTCTGGTGTGACACCATGAGAGGTAGAAGCAGTACTCCACCTAACAAGCAGTGAGCCAGCCTCTGATTTGTGAGGATTTTTGAAGTGCTGTTTCTGAATCTATACCATCAAATTCTTCACTCTTCCCATTAGGCGGGATTTTCAGTCTGTGAAGCGCCTGGTGTCATGACATCTCTGAGCATATTGTGTTTCGCTTGGCAGTGCTTGCTGGGTATGTTCATTGTCTTCTCACAGCTGTAGTGATGCAGATTTACAGAGTGGTTGCTCAGAACTTGGCCAGTCGAGAAAAATCAAAAGAAAGGAAAACGTAATACCAGCACCTATTTAAAAACATGGGCTCCATAGTCAGGTTTGAAAGCACTTGTTGGAAAGGTTCTTTCGAGAAGCACTGAGTGTGAAGCATCTCTGCTGGAGAGAACAGAGTCTTATCTTTGATTAACAGCTGCATTTTATTTTGGAAATAGGGTTTTTAGTTGCCGAATCTTCAATACCCAAGACACTAAAACGGTACTTCTGGTCTCTCTGTGCACTCAGAGTCTGATGCTTACTTCAAAGCCAGCCTCATCTTTCCCAGTAACTCAGGAGACAAAATTTCACCCAATATCTTGGATTTTCTTGACTTTAAGCCAGAATCAAACCCTCTGATTTCCCTGAGGAAAGAGGGTTGTAGGGAAAGCCAGAGTCCCTCTAACCCACATCCATGTGATCCTGTGGGTTGACTTCACCTCTTGATTTTTTTTTTGCCACTCTCTGATATGAAAATACTCCTGCCTTTGCAAGGATTTTTTTGGGTTCTGGCTACACAGTAAGAGGCATCCAGACAGCAGATGCTTATCTAAGGAAATATTGCAATCATAAATTAATTATGATGAAATGTTTTGTTTTAATAAATTATAACCCTTTTTCTCTGAGCAGGTGTACTGAAGAAGGCTGGTATCTATTTGCAGACAGCTCAAATGGAGAATTTGGTCACACAGCTGACATTGCTACCCCAGTCATCTCCCTTACAGGGCCCAGATGCAAAATCCTATTCTGGAACCACATGAACGGTTCAACAATAGGTTCTCTGGAGGTATGGAGATGCTCTTTGGTTTGGTTTGGTTTGGTTTTTTTGCATGAAATTACTGTGAGAAAATTTATGCCTTCTCTTTTAGTTTTGATAAAACCTAGGCTGCTAATAAATGAAAATGAACAATTACCCTCACTCTGCTGCTCTCAACATGCTATGATTTGAAGGAAGCATTAGCTCAAGTAGACTAGGGAAAATATAACTTTCTACAACAACCAAAAATTACGGCCTTTATAGACATACCATGGTTGGAACTTCCATACAAGAGAAAGCCTTGTATCACACAGTACCATTTGACACTGAAAAGCAACAATAGATATTTGGTCATCAAGGTCTTTGGCTAAATGTGGGAGCATGAAAAAAAGAAGTAACTATATCAAAATTAGACATAAAATTTTGTTGAAAGAGCTTATTCGTTGCAAAATTGAACTTATAACTTTAGGACATTAATTGTGTTAATGTAAGCAGTATTGAACTATCTCTATGGCATATAAGCAACAAATTGGCTTTCCCATACCCTTGTTTTTCACTCCAGTTAAAATAAAAGCACTTCCGTAACGGAAATTTTTTTTCCCACACAACCGTGTGCTTATAATGGAATTTCCCATGAATGTCATGAAATACCCACAGCATTAGGAATGGAGTGAAAAAAATACTCAGGATAAATTATCCAGTCACCTGTGCACTCAGTATCATATTGGATGTGGGCAGTGCATGTGGATTTAAGTATACAAATAAATTCTCACTATCTCAGTTACTCGGAATAACAAATTATAATAAAAAGCTGACAGAATTCAACCATTTTGAAAACAAAATTAATATGTGCATTGACATTAGAAATGAAATCTGAGATGTGGTGACTTACATCCCGTGCATGTGACTTGCTAGATATTCAGTGGAGGCATGTTCTGTGTTTTCTTGGATTTTTTCCTAAAATTTTTAAAAATATTGATTAATTTCTCCCAGGCAGATAAAAATCTTGCTAGGCTGCTTGGCAAGCACTCAAATTTTAATTCATCAGAGTCAGTGGGAAATCAGAGGATAAAAATGTTTAGTCCTCAGTTTTAAAGTTTGGGACAGATTAATTTGCTTTGGGACTTCTTTGCATACTCCAGAGCCCAGGGCTTCTGTACAATGTAGGAACCCATGTGAATTGGAATCAGACTCAAAGAGTGTTTTGTAGAAATTAACTGCAGATTCTGTGGAGCCATGCCCAGTGTTACCACCCCAAAAGGCAAATGTGTATAGTATAAATATTTTTATTTTCACAGTTTCAACACAGGAGACTATTTCCTTCTATTCTTTAACTGATTCCCCCTCACCCCCAACTTAATAGATTTTAAGATGCACCAAAGGAAAATCATGAAACCTTTGCGTACTGTTAATAATTGCCTGAATTCAATTGCTTGATTAATGTATTAATAATGGGTGTAAGAATAACTTAGAATATAAAATTATTCAGGTGATTTCTCATTATTTATATTAAGAACGTTCTAAGTAGTGTATGAATGTGAATCTTTTCTGTGCCTAAGAGACCTTTTATCCATATCTTCTCCCAAGACTACCACATTTTTTTGACTTTTGCATGCTAGTCTGTATCCATGCCATCAAATATCATGTAGGGTTGCTGAAGACTTTCCTGCTGTTCAAATGAATAGCTACCTTCCTATGTTTCTATGACTTTCTTAAACATTGATTTGCTGTCATTTTCCTGAGCAACCTCAGTTTGATTATTCATTGGAACCTTTTTTATCTGGTTTCTGTACTCTGACTTGGCAAGGGTAACTCTACCAAAGTATTAAATGTGCTTTTTTGCAACTTAATTGAAGTGCATAATAGAGCTTCAAAGTGCATTAAGGTACAGGCAAGCCATGGGTTTTAATAGCACACAAATTTATGGCCATGTTTTACTCTAAAATTTTAACCTTTATCATGATATGATAGAAAATATGAATTTCTGATGAAGGAATTGCATATATAATAGATAATGTACAGTCTGTGTAAAAGCATGTGCTTATGTCTATAGTCACATGCATATCTACCTTCACAGAAATATGTAGTTTGTATTTGACAGTACAAAAGATATTTTCTTATTCAGCACCCTTTTATTCTTGCAAATAATATCTGTAATCCCTTTCTCTCTAATTTATGTATTTTCACTTAAATTTCATGTCTTCTATGGGCGGTTCTTCCTGTCTATAAAGTTAGAAGTCACTTGTTTTTCTATTCAATTTAATTTAATATCTGTTCCTTTTGTTCCCCTGAAATGAAAGCTCTTTAGTGTGATGATCTACTGTTTGCTTGGCAGAACTTACCTGTTATGCAACATCATATACACTCATGGGACTGCATAAATTTGAAACCAAAAAAAAGTGTTTTTTTCATTATGAGGAAAAATGCCTGGGCTGCCCTAAGAAGATTACGCAGAATAGCAGTAAATCCTTGAAAGCAGAAGTAGTTCAGGCAACTGGTGAATGGCTGTTTAGCTCTGCTAGTGCTATCTGGAGACACAGCTTGACACACTTCATCAAACACCCATCTTGTTATTGTCAGCTCAGTTGAATTTGGATGCCCAAGAGGTTGGAGCAAAGCATATTTAGGACTTTCTGCTCATGTTGAAGAGTGTCATCATTCCACAATTTGCTGTTTACAAGGGTATGGGTTTTTAAAACACTTTTATTGCTCAGACAGATGTAATTTGGTCTTTATAAGAAAACAAAAAGTTTTTATTTGTAGAAGAAACAAAATGTTTTGTAAGAATCAGGACAAGCAAATCTGTCCTGGAAGAGCAGTTTAATGTATGCATGAACAAAGATATTTTTCAGTAAGCCTTGTTAGTGCTGTTTCCATGTTGTACAACTGCATCACAACCCACTAATGAACAATTTTTATTCACTAATGCCACTCCAGATAAATTAATGAGTTATGTCAGTCCAGTTAGGGCTCTGGGCTGATTATGTTTATGAGGACATTAGAAAAACCTTAAAACATTATTTTCTTAGTGTAGTCATTTACACTGACATATCCATTTGCGTCAGATTGGACACTAGGAAAATGTTCTTCGCTGAGAGGGTGGTTGGGCAACAACCAACCAGGACAGTGGGCACAGCATCAAGCCTGACAGAGTGCAAGGAGCACCTGAACACTCTTACTTATATGATTTAGCTTTAGGTAGTTCTGCAGAGAGTAGGTATTTGGAGGTCCCTTCCAATTCCAGATATGCTATGATTCTGTGATTTTTAATGGTGGAATATAGATTAGATGTACAAGATAATTTTGTACCCTTGTACACTAGTATAGGACTCTGAAGTGAGTTAGTAATGGCAACATATTTTTTTGTGACCTAAAATTATTTTCTTTTTTAGGTACTTTGTAAAACCGGTAATAGGACTTCTAAACTGTGGACTCAAAGCGGCAGCCAAGGTCCCCAGTGGAACAGAGCAGAAGTGTTCTTAGGAATTCGTTCAAATTTCCAGGTTTGTGTTCCTATGTGTTGTGCTTCCTAGACAGCTGACTTTTAGTACTTCTATATTAAGCATTCTTCAGCTTCTCATTTCCCTGTTTACCCCATGCACTTACTTCTCTTCAATGGAAGAAATCATCTTTTTGCCTGTCTGATATGTTTTCTGAGCAGGACTCAAGTTTTTTGAGATTTCTCACTCCTCTTTAATCTCAGACTGATATCCATTTTTAAGACTGAGATTCCCTTCTATCTTTGAATCCAGCTCAGCTTAAAATATTCTACTTCTTTCTCCTTAGTGTGCAGTAAGTAAAAACATCTGGGTTTTGAAATTAGAATCTTGAGTGCGGTGTTCGCTTTGAAAGAGGAGCAGATTCCCAAGCCTGTTAGAGATACTTGCTTAGTTGTAGACTTGTGAAAAAAAAAAAACAACAAAAAACCAGAGACAGTCAGCAACATATTTTTAAAAGAGCTACATTTCTTGGTACTTCTGTCATGAACATTTAATGAAATTTTAACATTCTTTTTACATTCATGGGAATAAATCATGAATGACAGACTAGTCTTTTTCAGATTTACTTTGCAGAAGTGGGTGGAACCCTTGCTGTTACCAGGATGAGTGAGAACTAGTATCTCTTTCAGTGGAACAATTTGTTTCCTTTTTTTTTTTTGTGCTTGGTAATGTTAGAAGATGGTCCTTCAATAATTATAATGATAGATCTGTACCAACTGTAGTACAACTTTTCGTAGAATTATGCTTTGACAGTAAGAACTGACCACTTCATATTCAAAGATTTGTGAGGACCATCAGTCTCTGTTCTTTTCATGTTGTATGTATAAGCTTTTCTATATCTTATCAGTGGCTTACTGTAATAGCTCTGTAATTTTTATTAGGTTATTTTCAGGGCAAAACGTGGTGTCAGTTACATGGGAGACGTGGCAGTGGATGATATTACCTTTGAAGATTGTTCCCCTCTGCTTATCTCAGGCAAACCTTGCACATCAGAGGAGTTCACGTGTGCCAACAAGTACTGCATCCCAAAGAATAATCTGTGTGATTTTGTAAATGACTGTGCAGATAACTCAGATGAAAGCCCTAGTATTTGCAGTAAGTATGGTAGTTTTTTAATATAATTATCATAAATAACTGTGCCTGCTGTGAATTTTTATTACTTGAATACTTTTGACAGCTCATCAGCTAAGAAAGCAAACAAAAGGGTAATAATTTAATTCTATTCCTTTGCTTTTAAGGATTTTAAATTACTATTATTTAATTTAAAATCACACGATAGAAAATACAAAGAGCTGTTAATGAATTTCTTAAAATAACTCAGAAAGCAGCTGTCTTTAAAAGCAGAATAAAATTATCCTGCTTTCCATATGAAAAGAATGTATTAAAGCTGAAAAAAATAATTCAAGCGTAATACCTTTGGGAGATGAGGGACCTGCCTCCTTAGATATTTCAAGGATTGTCAGGTCTCAGCAAATCATTTTAATCTGAATACTGTAAAATTTTGGTTTTACAAGACATATCAAGAAGCAGCATTTGTAGTATCTGATTCAAAGAACGATGTTTCATATCAAATGCCTCCTCCTGGATCACAATATATGGTATTAACACTTCCCTTTTTTTCTGCTACAGTTGTGGGAAATGCTCACACAATCAAGTCTGCATGGTTTGGTACCATACGAACATTTGCCTCATTTTTATTGAGAGTATGAATTCAGTTAATCAAATTCTCAGTGAATACAATTCTATGAAGCAAAAGTATGCTGATATCCTATGAAGCTAAGATCCATAGCAAACATGTTTTGTAAATTATTTTCATGCTATTAAACTACTCACTGATTTCAAATCCAGGAAAAGCACATCACTAACCTATATCAGGACCAGTTCAGATCTTCTGCAACAAAAGTTGAGGAGTATTTCAAGTTGCAATTACTCTGTTGAAAAAGAATCTCAAACTTTGGCTTTTATTTTCTGAAATTTTTAAAAACTCTTTATTAATGATTTTTTGTTTGGTTTTTTTTTGAGTTTTCTGGATTGTCTGTGTTTCTCATGAAACATAATCAGACAAAAACTGAAGCTTCGAGGGCAAAATGGTTCAAATAAATGGAGGGGATTTAGTTTTGCAAACACTATGATGAGGATTTCATTCCCATTTTCCATTGGGAGAGATGAATTGAAGCGGTCCCAAAAAGGAAATGCTTTCCTCTAACATGTTTTTTATTATTATTTTTAAGTAAAGAAAAAAAATTAAAATTATTAAAAAAAAAAGTCCCTAACTGCATTTTAATTGTAAGGTTTACAGTGAAGCATCATGGAGCTTTAAAAGCACAGGAGTCATGACTGGGCTGAAACTTGGAAACCAATATGTATTTTGCCTCAGATAAAAATTAGACACCATTTCATAGTGTCTAATTGTGCTGTAAAGCACTTGTTGACTAATTATGACTTTTTCCTTTTGTCATGTGCTACTTTATTCAATAGCTTAGATCAGCTAGTTAACGAAATCTTTGGGCATCATGTTGAAGGAAAACAATCCCCAATCTTTGTTTTATTCCTGAAACTCCAGAATGTTAATGGGACCACGTCACAAGACAATACTCACCAAGTCCAATTAGCACTGTCTAGACAAAGCCAGTACTACTGAAATATAAACTGTGCCTCAGAAAGCAGATATATTGCTATTGAGAGATCTGTACCTTGGTTTTATTTGCTTTGAGGAGGGCTCTTTTTAGCTGGTTGTGTTGCCTTATCGGGACTACCTAAAAGAGAGAGGCTTGACAAAGATCAAAAGGTTGAAAGTGGTGATGTTTATTTGGAGGCCTTCAGGTACATCCAGGGTGGTCAAAGCTCACTCAGGTGGGGGCTTACACCCCAGGTGGACTCCCTGAGATCCGCTCCCCAAGATAGACCACCCAAGATGGACGACTGGTCACCAGTTCTCCATACTTTTATAAGTTTGGTCTATTAGGATATTGGGGCCAGATCTTCCAATTAGAGCTTCAGATAATGAAGTAATTCACTCCAGGTTTTCCCCCCTTCACCAACGACTGTTTACAGATCTTGGGCCTGAGGCAGTAAGGTGTCCTTGAAGTCCAGGCCTGAAGATGGATTGTTTTGTCTAAAGGCAGTAGCTAACACTTTTATATGGGTTTAGTGTTACACACTAAGAATTGTAGGGTTACAAGTATATGAGAAATGTAAAAGCCAAAATCCTAAGGCATCATTTGCATGATGACAGTGCTACAACAAAAGTTAACCACATATTTTAACAGATAAAATGTTTTGTAAAATGTTTAGAAATTATTCTGTTGGATAAGGAATGAATGATCCATGATCAGAGCTTTCTTTAAAGTATAATTCCACTGCTACCATTTTCTTACTACAAATGTAAGAGACAAAATGAAACCACAACAGTGTAGAAGAGGTAGTGAGTGGTAGCACTTCTTCAACTTTGTTCAGGAGCTGTTGACATTTATCTTATGCTGCTTGATATTATAAGTGTATCAGAGGAAGGTGTCTGAGACAGATGTGGTTAGACTGATTTGGGCATTCCTCCTTGAGGGAGAAATGGTGTTTTATGAGATCCATTAAATTAAATTTTGTGTAAAAGGCTGTGGAGACAGTCTGAAATATGAACTAGTGCCAGTGCAGGTTGCTGTACTCAGTAGATATTTGGTTTTGTCTGAGCTTGGTTAATGTTTGGTTTAGTTTATCAGTGTACTTCTGAAGCAAGACTCTCAGATATTCTTGTTTATTGCAGTCTGGTTTGTATTCCAGAGTGTGCTGAAGCATAGGAACTAAGCTCCTTTCACTAGAAAAGAAATTAAAAGTTGATCCTCAGGAGGGCATCAAATGTATTCTAACCACTTGTGGACATTCAGCCTGAAGGATTGGTTTTATGCCACCTCAGTTCTCTTTCTTTCACTGCCACCTTAAATAACAGGTCCTCAGCATCAGGTGTTTTGCCCTACAGATCTGCTCTATAGCTCTGTACTTGTTCATCTAGGCATCGTTTGAAATAATGACTTAAAATACTTCAAATTTTGCTCCATAGAATTCCTTAGTTTGTTACAAAGATACATTAGATAATTTGTGGTCAATATAATATGATTCAGATACCTACTCTCAAATATTTTTCTTAAATTTTTAAGTTGTCATTCAGTAAACTAATTCACCAGCCCTGTGTCACTGCTCCACAGACAAAAGGACTAGCTTTGTTTTTGTACTTCCTTACTGAGAGTTCATAGCTCTTTGTAGAAACATCTACTACCAAAGATTTAATACACAAGTGCACAATCATCTAGTGTAACTTGAGCTTCTAAGCAGGCTGCCTAAATTTTTTTTTTCATCAGTTGAGTAACTCACTTTCAGGTTGAAATTCATGCAATTTAAAATCAGTTGTTTGAGTCAGGTTGAATAAAATGCCCTCTAGATATGAGTATTTCTCTTTGTTGACTATAAATATCCTATGAGGACATCTAAACTTAGATTAGGTAATATGCTATATATACAGGATTAGCAGGGATATTAGGTGCTCATGCCTTAAGGTCTTGATTCTTGAAAAAATGTCTTTACAATAAAATCGTCTGTTACACACATGAATTTTATTGACTCAAGATGAAATTTGTAAATAATGGAAAGAGTTTCTTTAAGAATTATCTTGAAATATTAAGTAAATAAATCAGTTGGAAAAATATGATTATGACAAATTTTATTGGCAGTTGCATTCAGTTGAGGTAGGGTACAGTCTGTGTTTTTCATAAAAGATAATTATATCATTTAGCACATCAGGTTTGGGTGGCTTTTAAATGTTATGTCAGATGGCATTATCTTTGCAGACAAAGGTAAAAGATAGTGAAGCTATTTTTGCTAAATAGTTCACATTTTAAAGAAAAAGTTTCTAGCTTTTTCACTTTATGACATTCACAGATTAAAATTCAAAGAAAAAATATTTTATCTGACTTCAGCCTGAAATTTTTGAGGTAGCTGTCTGTACTGTTTTGGTCCATGTCTAGATTTCATGCATTCTAGCTCGTTGACTCTAGCATTACTGATGCTTCTGACCACCTGTCAGTTAAATAAAAGTACTTTCAAGTAGTTTCAACTTTATCAGTCCCCAGAAGAGGCTCAGGTTTTGTTTACATTTTAGAACAGAACATGTTGTAATTTCTGATATTGTCCTATACAGTTAACCATACAGTTTCCAAATTTATCTTCAAAGCGCTTTCCTTTCCAGCAATAATAATAAGAATATTCAGAGCACAGTCAAATGTCTCTTGAAGTCTCTGCTGAAATTCCAGCTTGTTTCAGCAACTTTAGTCTTGGTAATCATTATAATGAACTTACAGATGCATAAAGAGAAAAATATACAAAACTTAAACTTTTGGAATGATGCAATTGGCTTGACCTTAATTTGTGTGGACAGTTTACTCACCATGCTGGCTGTTTTGACATTCAAGATTCCAACACTGATAAAGAGCATGCATGTTATTTCATATAAAAATCAGCCGAAATTATGACAGCTTTCTCCTTTTCTAGGCATTAAATGCAATTTAAGGAGAAATGTAGATAATCATAGCATCATTTAGGTTGGAAAAGATCATTGAATCCTAGCATTGCCAATTTCACTGCTAAACCATGTCCCTCAGTGGGCCACGTCTACATGTCTTCTAAAGACCACCAGGGATAGTGACTCAATCACTTCCCTGAGCAGCCTGTTCCAATGCTTAACAACCTTTCAGTGACAAAATTTTCACTACTGTCCATTCTTAACCTCACCTGGTGCAACTTGAGGTCCTTTCTTCTTCTTCTATCACTTGTTACTTGGGAGAAGACACCAACCCCCACTTTGCCAAAACCTCCCTTCAAGTAGTTTGTCAAGAGCAATACGGTCACCCCTGGGCCTCCTTTTCTCCAGGCTAAACACCCCCAGCTCCCTCAGCCTCTCCTCGTCAGTTTTGTGCTCCAGACCAGTCGCCAAGTTTGTAGCCCTTCTTTGGACATAATCCACCAGCAACATAATTATCTATGTTTCTATATTGGCTCAGAAAATACATGCAGATTGTACGTATATGGAATACAAGTAAATACATGAGGAACTGTGCAAAGTAGACTAGCCTTGGGTGTGATTCAGCTCAAGGTTACCTACATTTATGTTTTGCCTGTGTCTATATAGAGGCTGTGTTTTCATGGTGCTCAGTATGTTCGTTTGGACGTGTCTGTTCCCTAGACATAGGGAATTTGTTCCTGTTCTCACCTGATCTTAACGTGTTCCTTCAGAAAGAGGCTGGTTTTCTGTACATGTCTTAAACGCTCTATGGAGGGCCAGTTAAGACCCTAAGGAGCTATTCAACTTGATGTAAAATAGTTTGCTAAATTTGGTTACATTTATGCCAAAGATTCTGTTAGCTATAATAACAAAAGCACTGAGATCCACCTCATATATATGCAGGTAGGTCTATCCTATTATTATCATCTAGAACATTAAAAATGCTCTTTTTAATAAGATACATATATATCATTTTTTATAGTGAAGCCTTTTTTTTCCATGGGTCTGAGTACTAGGTTGTATGTGTAGTATATGTATAGTCTATGTAGCATACGTACCTAATTAGCTTCTTGAAAATAAATCTCTTTTCATGTGTGTGCAAATATATTTCAGGTACATCTATTGGACATTGCAGTTTTGAGTTTGATCTTTGTGGATGGAAGCAAGATGAAAATGATTATTTTAACTGGAACCTCAGAACTAGCAGTACTGCAAAATTGGGCACTGGACCAGCTACTGATCATACACTGCAAGAGCCATCTGGTCATTACATTTTTATAAAGAGTTCATTTTTTCAGCTACCAGGACAGAAAGCTAGGATTTCTAGTCCTGTCCTAAGCAGAAGGAATAAAAACTGCAAGGTATGTGAGGGTGTGGTATTAGCAGGAACGAAGAATTTGATTCCTGGATTGCACCAAGAGAATACTCCTAAACTGAATAAAGATAATTACTGAACCAATTTTTGAGAAGAAAGCCAGCTTGTTGTAGAGAAGTCAGGACCTCATCTTATTTCATTGAAATAATAAGAATAAAATGTATCTTGATGCGGCAGAAGAATTATTTCTGTAAGTTAATAAGCACTCTGGGAGATTCAGAGGAAGTTGACAGTGGATGTAGTGTCTGATTTACAATGTCTTATGCAACACTCATCTGAAGTAGCAAACAACTATTTAATGGTTTATGATTTTATGGAGAAAATGTGAATAAGTACAATAAGAATTGGTTTTCAAAGAATACAACTGCAAATGGAAGCATGTGTGACAGAAGCTTTGTTACCAGCTCTTCTCTAGAGAATGGAGAAATGTAAGCCTTGATCTTCCAAAACACTACAGCACATTGTAGTGACTTCAGCTTGAACATTTCTTTGCAAACATGGCATAAAAAGTTTCCTGGTTTTGATACATTTTTATAGCTTTTGTTAAAAATATAATTTTCCAGAAACTTTAACTAAGTCTTCTTTTGAAATGGCATTTTTCCAAATTTTCATAGTCTTTAAGTATCAAGGCAAAAAGGAGTAGCATCTCAGTTTCTAACATGAAACACAAAATGGAAGTTTAAATATTAATATTTGCCAATAATTCTAGTTGTTATTAAGTTAGTAACAATTTAAAAATAGTAATTAAAAATAGAGCTAACAAAATGTCTGTATATATTATTTACATGAAGGGGAATATTGTGCATAAATGGAGCTCTTATGGAGGGAAAGCAGTACTTTTAGCCTTTGGAAAACTAGCAAAGGAAAGTTTATAAAAACATTGGAAAATTTGCAAGGCAGGAATGGCTTAACATTTTCAAGATAAATTTGGGAATGGATTTTCAGAATTGAAAAAAATCATCTGGAAAAAAATATTTGATTTGAGATGAAAGAATTAATCTCTTGAATAGTTATTAAGACCCAGACCTTAATCCTAAAATATCAGATGGTCCTAAAATTATTTTACTCCTTTCTGTGAGTTACTAGAGTTGAAAAGAAGTGTAAACAGATGCAGAGTGGCCTAAGTCATATCACAGCCTAGAATTTAGGTTAAAGAATTTTGGAACTATTGCGAGTAAAAACAACATTCAGAGTATTATTTTGCTAATTATTTAATTATTGCCATATGAAGATCTTTGTAACTTGACAACAGGAATGTTTCTTGGCTGTCTACTTAGTTAAGTAAGCTGAAGAGCTCTCTAACGATCTGATCATAAAATAGCCACTTTGTTCTCCAGCATCTGGAGCATATCCACTACTATTGCCACGCTTGGAATTCTTACTTCATCTGTTTGTTGGAGCTACTGGTTTAGAAGTTTGCCTGAGATTATATCAGCATCTTTATATTTATGGAATATGTAAAATGTTATTAAGTTTCTGCCTGTGAAATTGGATATATTATTATTTTACCTCAGACTTTTATTTTACCTAAGACTTTTTGTCCTTAGTGGTCTAATTTTGAAAGTTCACCTTTGTGCATCTAATAAGTAGGTCTCTCAAGAGGGTAATTTTGACGGGGCAGTTTTTTAAAAAGCTTTTGAACTGAATAGTTTGTGTGATCACAGCACTAAGCTCATCAAATGAAGGTTGCCTTAGTCTGAAATAGTCCTAAACTATTTACTGTCTGTCCAGATGACATCTGTTCAAAATGTCCAGTCACTTGCCTCTCGTTTCATTTATCTCATACTATTCATGAGGAAAATCAAAACCAGCAGAGTTTGTCTGAAACTTGGAAAGAGTTCTGCTTATGCTTGAGATTTCTAAGTAGCTCATTTTACCGAAATTCTTCTGTCTGTTTGAAAACTCTCCAAACTCCTTATAGATAAGAAAGTCAAAAGTATTAAACATAAAGGGAGTGCTTTTATTATTCAAAAGAAAACTTGACTAATTATAATATTCAGTAGCAAAACTTAATCTAGTCATTATAAAATTATCTTCAAAATGGGAACCATGATTTTCTATGTCAATTTTCCATATTTTCTAAAATACGTATATTGAAAAAATTTCTGCTTACACAAGCTTGGAGATCTTGGCCTTCTTTTACTACCATCATATCTGAGAGTGTCTCATTCTCAACATTATCTGGTTTTATGCTTTAAAAGTAACTTTTCCAATTTTTAACTTCTATGAAGAGTAAAACATTTGTAAAGAAATGCAGAATAACTGAGAATGACACATTTACATCTGAACAGTTATGATGTATCACACATTAAATGCAATTAAATCCTTGAAACATAACTATTGGAAACTATTGTCACATGAAAAATTATTTACAAAAAAGAGCAGTTTTGTACAGACAAAACTCTTCACATCCATAATGTAGCCTGAAAGAGTCAGTCATATTTAGGATATTTTACAGTGCTTTTTGAAGGTTCTTAGCAGTTCTGAAACTTACATTTAGGCAAATGACCAAAGGAAGTGAAATTTCTAGTAAAGGAAATTGTATGAATGAAAAAAAATATTTCAAGACCCAGAGCTTCATCTTTTCCAATCAAAGAGTCCCTTGAAGTATTTTACTCCTTCCTGTGGGTTGTTAGAGAAGAAAATGCTACACCATATGTTCCAACAGACTTAGTTTGGGACCTTAGGCCCTTTCAGATCTATGGAAAATGAAGATTTACATCAATGGGACAAATTTTGTGCAGGAAAAAAAATATACAGCAAGAACTGTTATAAAGGGACATACATGAACAAAAATAATTTATTTACAAGACTTTCAGAAACAAAGCTGCATCTTCAAAAGGAATAGAAATCCAGTATTAAATTGTAAATACTGAGAGTACAGTTAATGGTGATAATTTTCAGAGTGTTCGTGTTCCGTATATATTTGGTCCTTTGTGCTTCATAATTTGTTTTCCCCATTTTACTAAAAATAAATAAATCACTGTTTTCTACTCCAAGACTCTTATGTCTTTTAGCTATGTTTTTGCATATGCCCATGTAGAAGTTTTGCTCCCGTTATAGAATAGATTATTTTCTAATTTCACACTCTATAATCTAGCACACACACATTTTTAACCAGAAAATTGTTCAGTAAACTGAAGTTGCTTCCCATATTGTAAACGGCACTACTCCCTTCCTCTGTTTCTGTATTAAGTATTGTAGTCCTTTTACATTTATATGCAAGAGTCATTCAAAGGTATGCAAGATCAGCTGTTGAGTATTTTAATGCTGGTTTTAAAGTCTAGTTTATGGAATAGTTTGAAAATTGCCACCAGTAAGTTGTTTTGTTGCATTTTGATTAAATTTTTTTCAATCAGTAAAATTAATGGCTACTCTGAATGCTACTAGTAATGTTCAGTTTAAGAATTAGAGTAAATACAATAGGAGAATGTGTCTGAAGTCACCTATTGCACACTTTATGCTCTTGTTTTTGCTTACAGATAATTTTTTATTATCATATGTATGGAGCTCACATTGGATCATTGATTATCTACCAGAGAACTACATTGAAACATGAAAAAATTCTCCTTAATCTTACTGGAAACCAGGGAAATTTCTGGCAGCGCAAGGCACTGACCCTGTCTGGGGATGGAGATGAAGATTTTCAAGTAGTCTTTGAAGGGATAGCTGGAAAAGGTCCCAAAGATGGCATAGCACTTGATGACCTCACGTTTTCCAGGGAGTGCTTACCATCCCAGGAGTTTTTACCAGCAGAACCCACAAAGCTACCTCCAACAGGTATGTTCCTGCTATGGACAGTCTATATAAGTTTGCAAAGAAGACATAGCAGCATTGCTTTTATTTCTTTGTTTCTCCTTTGAAAGAGAAATAGTATACATAACTTGCTAAAGACATGTAGAAACAAAAATACTTTCAGGCAGCCCATGAAATTCTAATAAAACTACTTTATGAAATAATTTTTTGGGTACTGAGTCAACCCTTGTGAATCTACAAAGCTTCTTGTCCAGCCATATACACTTAGGCAATATCCTGCTTAATTCAGTAGGATTTTTTTATCAAAAGTTGTAAAATATAGTTGTTGAAGGATAAGGGACTGACTGGGATACAGCTAATATGGGTAGTTTGCAATAAGGCCAGCAGTCTTAAATGCTTTTTGGCTGGTGGGAATTGCTACTAATACTGCTTAGGCACCATATCCATCTTCTGCCCGTGTGGTGTGGTGCCAGCATCAGTGCAATTATTTGCACCATCCTCACTTACTGCACAAGGGAAATAAGACTCAGCAAACATTTACCAGAAATAATAAAGTTCTGATGGGGATGGATCCCAATAACCCCAAGGTAAGAGCTACTCATGAAAGCACTGATGTTGTATGTTACCAGTATTTCGTTGGACACAAATGATGAAGGAGAGAGTCTTTTTGACAGAACAGGACAAATCTTTTCTTCCTTCCACATTTATCACAGAACTACTGAAATGTAACCCCCCGAAGTGGAATTTAGGAGATGCATTTTGTTCCTCAGCCTACTACAAATTTCCTGCATGGCTGCAGAAAGTCATTTTATCTCACTTCTCTGTCTTTCTGATCAATAAAACAAAGTTAATATTTCCCAGTGTCAAGGACTACCACGAGAATGGATCATTAATTTATGTGATCTACTTTGCTTTGTTACTGCTGCTAATGAGTAGTCTTCCCCTTTAGGATGTCATTAAGCACTGCTTAGGCATTGGGAAATAACACTGATGAGACTACATCAAACCCAAGAAATTACACTGAACTTCGAGCACAAGATAAGAAAGAAAGATATGAGCAGAATTTTCCAGACATCTCTCTGATAAGGTGCCAGTTACAGTACTATTGGCTTCTTACTTCTGCCAAGCCAGTCATGGAAATTTATTGCAAATGAGATTGGTATTTTAAAGTTCAGCTTTATATGAACGTTACCCCAAGAGGAGCACTAGCTGAGCTTTCTGATTCTTTATTGTTGTTGTATTCAGACTCTATCCTCTTAATGGGAGATGCAAGTCCCTGTGGCAATGCTAGAAGCTTTAAAAGCTTTGGTTTTGATAGTAAAGGATGTTCCAAAACACTTTCATGTTTTGTAATAAAAAAGCTAATAAAATCTCAGGAAAGAGCCACCAGAGACTGATTTCTTGGTGTAGCTCATCTAAGATGTACTTTGTGAACTTTGTAGGTTCACGCCTCCTTATGGCAATGTTTTAAATTCATCCTTATAGTAAACCATATTTTTACATTAACAAATTTTATTTGTACAGGATAAGGGTTTACATGACCCACTGAGGGGTTCAACTTACAGCAACTATTTATCAGTGATATCTGTTTGGTTCATTGCTTGAAAGTAGATCTGCTTCTGCCTACAGAAACACTCTGAACTGTGGCAAAATGCATGCTGGAGGTTGTGAAAAGTGCTCTGTAATGCAACATTTTTAAAGAGAACCAGCTAGAATCACCATAATGATCAGCTGTGAAAATCTGCACTCCTAGATTTATCTGCTTACATGTAGAAACAAAGGAAAGTTTAACCAAAAGTAAAACACTTATATCCATTGCTCAAGATTTTAAAAGTTTCTGAGGATGGAGATCATGCAGCAGAGATCTGTTTCTTTTTCATCTCCAGCTAGGGAGAATATTTGCTAAGATAGTTGAAATATTTCCTCATTAAGAGAGAGATTTGTAGCTTTTTGAGGTCTACTCTAACACAATTCCTTTTCAATTTTTTTTTTTTTTAGATAGTATTTTTAATGCACATATCAAGGGAGATTCTTCTGAGTCTTATTGAGTCATATCACTGTGTAAGAAAAGTATAATAAGGGAGTTTTTGCTTGTTAGTTCTGCACATAGAGTGGAATGAATGTAAAGACTAAATAGAACAGAATCATTAAACGTTCCCATCTGTGACACAGACTCTCACTGTTCAGAAGAATTTTTCTCTGACTCTATATAAACTCCTTGAAGTTCTGGACATTAACAAAAATATATTCAAGGTGGTTGTTTCTTTCGCACAAACATGCAGTAATGTTTAAAGCCTGGAAGTGAGCACTGAACATCTAGAAAAAATAATTTTGAAAGTTAGCATTGTAATTTTCTGTAAATCAACAGGATACTGTAGATTGTTCTCAACATGCTGCTTAGCAACAACAATGCTGAAATCGAAACCCATTGAGAGCCACTTAAATTGCTCAGCCTGAGAAACAATAAACATCATTTTAGGCTGGCCCTTATCAACTTTTCATTGTATGAAAATCAGTTTTTGCTCATGTCCCATAACGGTACTGTGTAGGAAAATACAAAGACAATTTTGCTCTAACAATGCTGTTTATGTCTGTTGCTGTGTCTCTGTGGTGTGGTGAGATCCTTGAGTTAGATTCTGCCCTGTGTAAAGGGCTGCCTGTATCTACACCAGCCCGGGAAGAGACCCTGGCCGCACTGAACCTTGTAAAAGTTGCAGTTGTTTCTGTATTGGGTTTGTGTGGCAAGGTTTTGCTAGAGGGGGGCTACAGGGGTGGGTTCTGTGAGAAGGTGCCAGAAGCTTCCCTTGTGTCTGACAGAGCCAATTCCAGCCGGCTCCAGGACAGACCCACCGCTGGCCAGGGCTGAGCCCACCAGTGATGGTGGCAGCACCTCTGTGGTAACAGATTTAAGAGCGGGAAAAGTTGTTACACAACAGCAATTGCAGCCAGAGAGAGGACTGAGAATATGTTAGAGAAAGAGCTTTTCTGGCACCAGGGTCAGGGAAGAAGGAGAAGGAGGAGGTGCTCCGGGTGCTGGAGCAGAGATTCCCCTGCAACCTGTGCTGAATACCAAGGTGAGTTAGGCTGTTCCATTGCAGTCCATGGAGGTTTATGGTAGCATAGTTATCCACAGGTTATCCATGAGTCATATTTTATAGTTGTTTACAAAAGAGACAACATTTGATTTAACAACAATTTAAAGGATGTCTAAACTTGGTTGCTCTCTCTTCTTTCCATCCCTTTCCTCTTGTAGTGCCGTTACTGACTACGAAAAGTGCAAATCCTTCCATTGGAGTTTCTGCTCATGTCTGTACCATTTACCTGGGAATACAACAGTTGTCAAGGGCTACCTGATCAGATTAGCAGGCTACAATAAAGAAAAGTTATTCCCAGAGACTAGAGAAGTGATATCTGCTGACTTCAGTTTTGTAGAGAAGACATTTATTTTCAGGAAGTTAAAAGCGATTCACTGAAGTGTGGAACATGTCTTTGAGAACATAGGAACATTAACAGAGAATCACATCAACATCCATTTCATTTGTTACCCTGTCTACTGCTGTCAACAAGATGCTGAACATATATGATACTTCTTCCTAATTTTCCTAATATTTCCATTTTAGGAGACCTTATGAAGCAAATGTGGGTTTGCATATGTAGTAAACCTTAATGTATTTGCCTTCTGTATAGAGTCTAGGAACAAATTCAGAAGTATAGCCCCCTTCTCATTTTTTGCAGCAAGTTGTACTGTTCTGCCACTTGCTGAGAAAGCAACTCTGTTTTCACCCTGTCTCCTTTTACTGAAAATGGTGAACAGCCAAACATACCTACTCTATATCATTTTCCATGCAACCATCCTTAAGCGAAATTATACACTGAAGGAGTTTCAACTTATTTCTTACGTGGAAACTATTCCATATGTTTTCCTTTCTCTGACTTTTAAAAAAATCTACTATACTCTTTTGGGAGTCAGGTCTGTGCAGAGCATTTAGGAAATGAGTGACCAGTGGAATGATGATATTAAAAAATGATTCTTTTCCTCTTTTCTCTCTTTCCTGATAAATCCTAAAGCCTTGATTGTTTTGCCCTTTTTGAACATTGGGCTTTTGTGTTCCTGGAACTGTTTCAGTACTCTGCCATGTCAGTCTTTAGGAGTGGTAGTGACAGGATTCCACAACCCATATGTGAAGTTGAACTGTGTTATTCTGTGTAACTCAATTAACATTGCATTTCATTGCCAGTCATTCAAGATGCAACTAATTTCCTTAACTGTGGCTGATTATCTCCATTATGATTGTATACAATAACTGACACCTTTTGGGGCTGGATGTTACAGGGATTATAGGAAAGTCCAATGCCCTGCAACGGCAGCTGATGTCGGGAAGGTTTTTCAGTTCATAAGTAGCACTGGGTACAGTGCCATTAAGCAACTTCATATTCACAAAACACTCTTCTACTATTCATAGCTATTCCTATCTTACATCACCCTGAATACCTTTGTATCATTGGCAAAGTTTCTTAACTCATAATTTGTGCACTTCCCTTGTCTTTTATAAGTAAACATGTAAGAACACAGTCTTGCTATGTTTTTCTGTTCTTTCCTTGGTTTTTGTTTGTTTTAGTTGGTGGGATTATTTTGTTCCATTCTGATTTCTGAATCAATATGGCATTTTAGTACAAATGTCTACTTCACAAAAAAAAAGTTAAGATTTATAAAATTCAACCACCCACATAATTAAAATAAATATAGACAAATAGTAGAATAATCAGGAAATCAGATTTGCCAAAAATATTTTCATTTGAAATATTGTTCAAAATTTTAGAGTGTACTCTAAAGGCCAAAGGATATTGCTCATATCACTCTTTCGCAGTTATAATTAAATCTACAAAAGTTTACAGACGCATAAATAGGCATAACTTTGGCAGTTTTTGTAACTGATATATAATTACAATAATAATAAAACTTTATGCTTCAATGCATAATGTGATCTTCTAGTGAAAAGAAGAAAAGATATCCCTTTATGCAAAGTTAATTGAATAACAAAGCATTTATAGCTTCCTTTGAAACAGCCAGCATTGACCATTGACTGAGAGAACAGGATGTGAGACAAATAAAGTAGAATGTCTAAAGCATTTAAAAACCAGTTCTGGGAAGAGAAACAAATAGAAACAAAACTGAAAGCAAACAGAAAAATAAACAACAAAACCCAAAACAGCAACAACAAAAGCCTAACAAAAACCAACCAAAAAAAAGACCCCCCCCACAAAACCCCCCAAACAAAACCAAGCCTATAGAGAGGATTCATCGTTTCTTTTGGAAGATTGGCTATGTGTATATAGTTGCCTTAATTGCATACAGCAGGTCGTGAAACATTTTTTCTCAATTGGTACCTGAACAGCAACATACTCTCAGATGTATCTAGAATGAAGTTCTAGTGGCAATTGGCAATTTTCATTGTCACCTATATAATAATACAAAAAGTTTATCGTTGTCGTCTAGACTTTTAAAACTAAGAAACTGACATCTTTAACTTTTTCTCTCTCCTTTCTGGTACAGGATACAATTACTTCCATATTTTTCTGAAAAATGGTGGAAATACTGTAGAATGCGTAGATTGGTTTAGGAGCTTGATGTAAAGATGCTACTTTCAAATACAAAGTATTCATGCATACAGGTGACTTAAATTCAACGTCTACATATACTGTCCACCTGTTTTGATGAAAATTAGCTTTTTATTGACTGTGAAGGAGAAAAATATGCAGCCTAGATTTTTGTGTTGTGTTTTCTGATTCTGTTAAACTTTCTCCAGTTAAATTCCAAGTCTGTGTAATTGTAATCTGTACTTTATCAATTTAACCAGAAATATTGCCCTTGCACCACCTTTTTTAATTCCATAGTTTCTTCTGATTCTTTGTGCTTGTTGGTAGCTAGGACTCTGATCTATCTCCTTTTATTTTGAGCTCTAACCTTACCAGATTGTATAATGGTTTGAAAGCCATATGCGCATTTGCTAAACTAAAAAAGAAATTCCCATATATTTTTATTGATTTAATTTGCGAAATAATGACAAAAATTTAGAATGGGTCATAATTTTAAAGCTACATTGGAGTTAAAAATATTTTTCCACCATTCTGTAGAGTTTTAGGATACATTTCAACTACAGTATTTGGATATACAATAAGGTACGGATAATTTGCAGACATTTCCCATAGTTTCTTATAATTTTATGTCAAAGAAACAACATTTTTCCCCTAGGTATTTCCAGACCTAAAACCTTGAATGTGAAATTAAAGCTCACAAATGCTTTGGATCAGAGCAGAGCCTGGACTGGGCCAATAACTGATTACAACTGTAGAAACTGGACAACAGAATGTGATTAATGTTATCTCAGAGCATTATTAATGTCATCTAAGGTCCTTGGAGGTAGGGCATTGTCAGCACTTGGTTTTCTGTTTCACAAAACAGCTTAAAATCTTCAAAACTTTCTTTAGCTCTTGGGTCTCCACAGACTTGTTTCTGATAAAAGTGTCCCAGAGCAGACATCCAAATAAATATAAGGTCAGGAGAAATGAATTTTGAGTGCTGGCAGTTTGAAGTGAGTCTCTGAGCAAGAGGTGAGGGCAGGTATTTATATCTATATTCATAATATGAGCCGGTAATTCCTTTTGGCAATGAGTAGCTGGGGTTTGGGAATAGCTTTTGTAAGCAGACTGCTCCAAAAACCATGAGAGGAATTTCTGATACTGTATTTATAAAGGAGAACCTTCTTAAAGAGCCCTAGTCTTCCATTTTCTCCCTACTGCAAGAACTAATGAGACTTTTACCAAATCTGAGCTTTCTCAGGACCACCAGTGACACTGATGTTATCAGCTTAGACCTTCCCCTATGTGTTACACATTCCACATTCAGAGCTGGCCTCTGCATTCCAAGAACCTGATTACAAATTACTCTTACTTGAGGATAATTACTTTTCTTTTTCTCACACATCTAAAAGTAGAGAAATAATGGTACAGTACAGAGCATTCTTAGAAATATCAGGTGGTTTTTACTATTAATTTAAGTCTTGCAGCAGCAAAAGTGAAAAAAAAAGTTGTATTTCACAGTATTTAGCTGTATTTTACTTTTAGTGCAGGAAACTTTGCTGGCTATTTGAATGTTCTAGATGTCCTGGAACAAAATTTCCATGTGTGGTTAAGACTGAAGATGTGTGTGCTTTATTCTCCTTGTCTAACTGTAGGAAACAAGATCTAACTCTGATGGTTTTTGAGTACATACATATCAATAGTAACTTTGGAGTTATTTTACTTTTCTGGTTATGTCATTTGCATTTTCAATATGGTATATAGTACACAAAGGAAAACATTTTTTTGCATAAGATATTTGGAAACTTTAAAATAAATTTCAGTTTATACTTTGTGCTTCACATCAAGAAAGATTTCAGGCAACTCATTGCACAGCTTCATTTTTATTCTCTGATTATTTTTTTTTCTCACAAGTTTTTCAACAGAATATGACTTCCAAGTAGAATGATATTTTGGCTTTCACAAGATACCTATCACAAGATGTGCCTGGATGCTGCTTAGTGTTAGGATAAACAAAGCTAATACACAAATAAGTGGTAAAAGGACTGTTAACTGTTCAAATTTATTAAGTATTCTTGTGTGTGGAAGGATCACAGTCATTGTACACTTAAAAGTCAGATCACCCCTTTGGTCCACCATTGTTGTTGAAGACAGAGATAAAGACTGTGTTAAACACCTCTGCCTTGTCTCTGTCCCTGTTTGTGAGGAGACCATCCTCATCCTGTAATGGGTTGATTTTATTTTTACACTACCCATTGCCATTAATATATTTGAAAAAACTCTTTTTATTGTCCCCTACAGCTCCAGCTGGCTTTAACTCCAGCTGAGCTTTGGCCACATGAATTTTCTCCGTACTGTGGCCAGCAGCATCTCTGTGCTCTTCCCGTCACCTAACCTTGCTTCCACTGGGCATACACCTTCTTTTTTTTGCCTTACTTCCAAGAGAAGATTCCTGTTCAGCCAAGCCAGCCTCTGCCTCGCCTGCTTGACTTCTGACATTTGGGAATTGCCTGCTCTTGAACTCTTAGGAGGTGCTGTTTAAAAGGTGACCAGCACTGGTGGACCCCAGCACCCGCAAAAACATTTTCCCAGAGGACCTTACTCGCTCAGTCCCCGAGCAGCCTGAAGTCTGCTCTCCTCGGGTATAGAGTTGAGGTTTCCTGACTTTTACCACCTAACAGATATTTTAAACTCGAGCACTTCATGGTGCCAATCTCCACTTTGCTCATGAGATCCTCTCTGCTGACAAGCAGGAGGTCAAGGAAATTGTCAAAGCTTCAAAAGAAGATTGTGTAAGAAAGTATTCAGTTTGTATTGGACTTTGAGATGAAGGTTTGGGCTAGGTAAATATGAGGGTTTTAGGTAGTACTGTTTTTTGGGTTTCATGACTATTGGTACTTTCCTCTGTATTTCCCTTACCTTCCTTTCCAAGCAGAGGAAAGCTGAATGGCAGAGCTTACATAGAAATCAGTGTACCTGAAGTGGTCTGAATAAATTTGGGTTAGGTTTAGGTTAGGTTATCTGAAAAACCAAAACCAGCATTTTGGTAGCAGCAATGGAGAGAGGTACTGATTCTATTGAACGCAGAGAAATTACCCGAGGTTGTTGCCTTTATTAAAAGTAAAATAGACCTTGTGGTTTGAGCAATTTCTTTAACAACTCAGGTTCCTGTGAAGTGGCATAAAATAATTTCATCAGGCCTGTCTTTCTAACCATGAACTATTCTCTGGTTCCATGTTCAGTCACTTGCTAAGCAGATGTGCTGTTTGCTTGCCCCAAAGTGTGCTGGTAAATGTGAACACATGCTGAATGATGGTGCAGTTAATAAAGTTATTATTGCTTTGGGGAATAAATGCTTGTACTGGGTTGGATTAACATTAAATGAGACTAATAAAAAAATGCTTTTGTCCTAATCATTCACCCTCTCTGGAAAAAAGATAAGGAACAGAACTACTTAATCACACTAGGAGACAACAGTGTGGCAATATTACAACAAAACAGTGCCAAGGGTAATTCTTGTTGCTTTCAAAACCTTACCTCAAAGCACTTATGCTGACTTTACAGGTATAATCTTAGTATTTTTCTTTCATTGTCTGAGAATAAACATGACTGTAGGTCAGAGCAGTTATGCTGACTTTACAGGTATAATCTTAGTATTTTTCTTTCATTGTCTGAGAATAAACATGACTGTAGCTCAGAGCAAAGGGAAAAGCTGACCATATTTGAAGCTATATTTCTTCAAGATACTGCGTGATTAAGGAGTTTGTTGGTATCTCTCTCCTCCATCAAGCATAAGCCATTTTTCATTTTCCTGTTGACCTCTTCAGTGGAGGCTCAAATGTGTGTGGAAGGCTGTTCAAGACATCAATGAAATCTTTTCATCATCATGTCCTCTTCAGTTCAATGTGGTAAATACAGTAATCTTGAAATCTTTTCCTTCTGAGCAATGACAGATGACGATTCATAGGGGTCATGAGCTTCAATTTAATCAGTTTTGGGTGGTTTTAACTTCTCCTACACCTGACTCTTACTCAAGTATTTCTGAAGAGTTTAAATATAGCTGTGTTTAAATGTTGTAATATCTTACAGAAATTCTGCGCAAATTATGTTTCTTGCAGCACCTTCACACTTAAATCCCATCTGTACACAACTGAGAATTCTGCAGAACAATTTCCTTTGTAATTTACATTTGTATTTTTGAATATTAATAGTGAGTTAAGGGAACAGGTTGACATTCGTACATAGTAGAGATCCTCAACTGATAATAGATGTATCTTTTGTTATCTTCCCCTTTGAATACTGAACAATCATGCCAAATTAGAGCCTTTACTGGGCTAACTTATAGTATCTAAGTTGGTGAAGAAAATGCCAGCTCCTGTAAAACATCTGAGGTCTTGTGGACATATAATACAAAGACTATTTACTGCTTATACGATGTCTTTTTACGTGCCTTTATTTGCCTTTATTTGAGAAAGGTTTCTAAGTGTACTTTTGTTCATACTTTCAGTTCTGGAACCAGTGTTTCTCAGGCTCTGGGACTTCATGTCCACTGTCTTCTCTCACCCAGGTTAAATCTGGCCAGGACAGTGTCCTGCCCTGGGGTCTCAGAGTCAGGTCTGTGACTGCAGATGAGGGCCAGTTGGTCAGGCTTTGAGTAGGATTTGAGGGAAGTGCTTTTCACCTGTCAGATTTACTGAGCACAGTCCAGCAGCTCTGGCAAGTTGAACAAAGGTGATTTATCACTGCACTGAAGCTTCACCTTCCTCTCCATGCTTTGGGCAACAACTTGGAGTGTAGTGGAGAATATGAAAGGAGCACATATTCCAGTGTAGCCAGTGAAGATCTGCCCTCCTTCAGACTGAGTTATAACATCATCAAATGCTTTTAGTTCACTGTTTACCCAAATTTCCTTTGATCTCCTTCTAGAAATTCCCTTCTGACATACCTCAGCTATTCAGAGTTTGTGCATCCCATTTCTCATGCTCAGGCTGTTCTGATTTATGCTTTACTTCAAACCATATTTTAGAATCAATCTCCAGACTTTTCTCCCATCAGAAATGCAGGCAGCGAAACCACTGATCAGAGCCTGCTCTAGGCACCAGGAAATGCAGATGCCATACCTTTGTCCAGAGTCCAAACAATTAGATAGAAGTTGGACCATTCAACCAGAGGTCGCAGCTAAACCATTTTGGGCTTTAAGGTAGAGCTGTCACCAGTTATGCATCAGTCCAGGCTCTCATAAAAGCACTGTTACATTGATCTGCTTCAGGCAAGATGTTGGTGTATAGTCATAAAATGAATTTTACATGACCTTCAAGTTGTACTTTTGAGGGGCATGCTACAACTTTTTGACTTATTTTTAGGATTGTGGATTTGATACATGAGGAATGTTTCTTCTTTCTGTGTTTTTGCTAAGGAGTTCAGGCAGTAAATATTTAGGATGCATTTATTTAAGCCAGAACATGGCAAATCAAAATTTTGTTTAATTTAATTTTATTTTGGTTTTTTGCTAAGAGTAAACTCAGGTGTGTGAGTTAAGCTTTTCAGTTAGTATTTAATCTTTCTCACTGTAGTAGATGCATATGATGAATACTATTTTTTCTGAAAAAGCTTTGCTTAAAAACTAGATGTGGATTCCTTTTCTCTTAGTATTTTTTTGTACACCCTTAAGAAGATAGGTTATAAATTTCAACTTGGCTTCAGAAAGGAAAGATTGTATATGAGAACTGATGTATTGCTGTTCCCATTAAGCATACGTCCTGTTACAGCAGTCTTCCTTTCTTGTAGTTTTCTTTATGTTGTAGACATAAACTACCTGATTAGCACTGGAATAATAATGTTAACATAAGTTGTACCTTGTTTCAGTTTTCTGGCAAGGAACAAACTGGTCTTGATACTTTTGCAATAGAAGGAGTATCGTTAAATGAATCCAGGCATAGGTCTCATTCAGTATGGGGATTTCCCACCTGAAGAGATTAACTGAAAATTTCCTTTTAAGTTGACCTACTAGCATGTTTTAGAGACTAAATAGGTGTAGAATTGCTCGAACAACATGGAAAGTATGCACTATTTCTATTACTGAAATTATTAGTATACCAGTACTGTAAAAGTGGAGGAGTCAAAAAGACCTAGTACCTCCTTCTCTAGTCAAAGCGTGTTTTTTTATTTCTTTTGAGTGAATGCACATTCATATATATCTAACCTCTTTATAACACTGCTTTTAGCATCGCCCTGCTCATGGTATATGCAGTCAACTCAGTGTGAAGACGTATTGAGTTACCCATCTTACCTTCATCTCAGAATTTCTGTTAACTGTAAATAATGTAAAGCATCGTTAACACCCATTGAATGTGTCACAGATTGGGTATGTCTTAAAGTGTATTGAGTGACTGGTAAAAACCAATATTTTTCTAATAACAAAGTACAAACAAATGGAACAAAGATTCTTCAGTGCTCTGTCATTGATGGAGACAATAATATTAAACAGTGATAGGCTACATTGCTGTTTATGTTTTTGGTTATTTTTGGTTCTGAGGTTGAATATTACTGGATCTGATTACTGGAAAAGGATTCTCTTGTTTTTGAATGTGGGAATGGGCAAGATAAGAAACCAATGGTGGAAGTTTTGGTTGTTGGAGAAGCCTTCCTCCGCTCTTTGTCAAGATAGTAACTTAGAAGCTTACAGTTTCTTCTAAAAGTCCCTTTTGCAAACGAACTCAAGGTGTTGGGTTTTTTTAAACTTTCAGTTGTTCAGAATACAAATCAATATATCATGGAACTTGCAACACTTACAAAACCAAATGTTTGCACTCAGTCCTAGGAAAAAAAGGCTATTTCTTCCAAAAAACTCCAACAAACTCATTGAGTGAAATTCTTTTTAAATCTTCTTTTTTTCCCCAAGACTCCAACCTCTGAAAGTCTTTAAAAATTCTTGTAATTTCTAAAGCTTTGCTTTTGAAATGAGATACATTTTTCACATTCCTGCACTGACAAGTCAGTGTTACTATGCATCATCAACAGTGATTAAAGCACTTTTCTCTGTGTCCTTGGGCTGAGAACTAGAGGAAAGATGTTCTTGTTAACAAATTATTTTTTTAAGGACACATAGATTTCAGTCATACAATAATGTCAACTCAGAGGAAGAAGGATAATGGAGTAATTGTTGCAGGGAAAAACTCAGAGATCTAAATTATCCAGAGAGCCCCTATCCCTGGGATGTCATACTCTTAGTCTGCTGATTAATTACTATGGCCTCTATACCAAATTATGGTTCTACAGGAGCTCTAGCTTTGATTTAGGAGCAGCTGTGCTTCTAGCTATGTGAATGTAAATAAAATCTTTTGAAAATTTTTTGAAGCAGATCTAGCTTTTCACATCTATTGATGGGTTATTCCGATAATTACAAACTATCCCATTCATTTGATTTGATTTAGGTTTAGAAAACGTAGATGTTGATACTATTAAATATAATGTTTAATAAGTTTAACAATTTATTCAATTTAACGATTTAACAATATGCTCAATTAGAACTTACTCTGGCCACTTCTATAAAGGATAATAAAAAATGTTTTTATAAATACATTAATAGCAAAAGGAGGGGCAAGGAAAATCTCCATTCTTCACTTGACATTGAGGGGAATATTTTTACCAAAGATGAGGAAAGTTTGAAGTACTCAAGACCTTCTTTGCCTTGGTTTTCAACAAGAGAGGTCATCCTCGGGAAAAGTTTATTTTCTCTCTTGATGTTTGCAGATACTTTTTTTTTTTTAAATACATTTGAGAGAAACATCCTTCTAAAACAAGAAGATTAATCCTTGTCCTAACTGCTTATTTTAAAATATAAATGTTCCACGTGTTGATTTTGCTCAGGGTGTATAAAACAAGGGGATTACTGACTGGTGCGGCTGTTTTCCTCTGTTGTGTAAATCCCTCTCAATTCAAAGATTATTTGTCTGAAAGATTAAGATAAGATAAAAAGTATGTGTCTGAAAGGGGCTCTAAGAGCCCTTTAGGGTCTACTGCAGCCTAGTGTGTTGATGCAGTTACTACACAGGACAAAAACTCTACCTGCTAATAATCTTCAAGAAACACTGATTGAAGGAAAAATTTACTGCACCTTGTTAAGAAGACGTTCCTCTCCATTAAATATCTCTCTCATACCCACAGGAATCTGTATAACAGAGTGTTTGAACAGTTAGGATTGAGAAAAAGTAGGGAGGAAAGGAAGAGAGCTCTAAAAAAAAAATCCCTTTTCATGTAGGTTCAGGGTTTTTTTTTCAGGGGAGGGGATGTTATTTTTTTGTTTGGTGGGGTTTTTTTGGTTTCTTTTGCCTACAGTTTTAAAGCCTTAGAAATGTCATTTAAAGAGAAGCCATACTATGGAAGTACATCCAGAAGCAAGTCACGTTACAGACTTAGTTAGGCAGTGTAATATCATTCATTACACATGCTTGAAAAGATTCATTCATGCCAGGATTCAAGATGGATTTTTTGTTTTTCCTCAGGAAACAAAGACTTCCACTTTTCAACTCTGCTTTTTTTTTTCAACCTCAAATTGGAAGCAATGCAACAAAGGGAATTCAAAATTCAATAGTTATTGCAATTATTGATCATTGAACTGCAAGGGAAAGTATTTCAAGACATGAACTGCACCCTGAAATTTAAATTCCTGGTTTGCTGACAAAATAAATGTTTTGCTAAATTCCTACTGCAATGACATAAAAGAAATGTAGGATTATAATAACTAGCTCCTAAAAATACATGTCATTTAAATTAGGTGGCAATTTTATAACAAATCTCTGCCACCCTTTGGGAAACAACACAGATGACTGAAACTCTGAAGGTGATTGATAGACATTTCTGGTGGACACTGACTGATTCATTGATTATACCATTCTTTTGACCAGGGCCATTTTCAGAGATCATGTACTAATAAGAATCACACTGATGCTTTCATAAACTTGTAACTGTGAACTTCAAATAAGTCTTTTTCTTCATGTCAGAGCTTATTAGTTTTTCTTGTCTACAGATTTGAAGACCAGAAGCCTGGTGTTCTTGACTTTCTAAGTCAGTATCAGACTTTTATTCTGACTTGCTTCTTTCTGATCAGGAATTTTTCCTCCTTTCTCGGAGCAATTGTTAAAAGCCAAATCATACACAGTCTTTTGGAGCAAACATGATACGTATTTTTGTTACTAAGAAATCAGGAACTAAAAATAATTTTCCTGGTAATCTTGCTAGATATTTCTATGGTATTCCAATATTTATCTGTATTTTTAATTAATTTTAATAAGTGCTATGTTAGGAGGATTTTTACTTACAGAGGAGAGGTTAACGCTTGTTTTCTTCAGCTGATGTCTAGAAATAAAGTGACCTGTTTTCACTTTACCCAAAATCTACAGCAAAGGGCTCTGACAATGTTTTTTCCCCTTTGGGGTATTTGTAATTTAGAGTCTGGCTTAAACAAATGCCTTGGCATGGAGTTTGCCAACATGACAACTGAATACCCCACTCTTATACTTTTTTTACTAATAAATCAGTTTTTCTGACCTCTTAATAAAATCCAGCCTTATATGAATTTCACTTAGGTCCTTTAAATTAATACAGTAGTAATGGAAACAAGTTGTTAGCACTATGTAATTTTCAGTATCAATTAACTCGGATTCTCCCTGTACTTTTGCAACTTTCAGATATCTACATATTCTAATTTTGTCCGTTGGGCTAATATATTGATACTCCTATTTGTAAATAAAATTATGCTTGTCCGTTTGTTTCTGGCAGAGAAAAATGTATAAAGTAAATGGAAAGGGGTCCATTTCAGAGTTTTGTGTCTCGTTTCTTGATTACAGAATGTACTGGACTGGCTGCATTTTATTGAAAGTCCTGCAGAAACTGATCTGAAATGAAAACATGAAACTTGGTAATAGTTTCTGTGATTTGAGTCCTACAATCTTTAGGCTGTACAATAGCAGAATTATCCCTCAATAATGGCAGGAATACTGCACAAAAAGGACACCATCAACCTACTGAACTCATCAGAAAAAAAATCCGTTAAAAGGCAAACCTCTGTAGTTAAAATAGAAACCTTTTTTTCTTCCAAATTAGGGCTCCTAAAGTAGCCTCAACTTTGCAGCTAAAATAAAATGATTTAATCCAACACCACATGAAAGGAGAATGTCAGCAATTAAGTCAGACTAGAAAGCTTTGTTAGTGAAGGAATGCCTGGCTGGAGCTTGCCCTCTGAGGCTTTACAAGGGAAACAGTCATTTATTTAGGCAATCACTTGACAAAATACAAAAGAAATAAACTGATAATGGATTGGCACTTCAGGGGAACCAAAGGCTTTTAATAAAACTGCTCTGGACCACCCTCCTCCTCCTAAATATTAAGCTCTCTGAAATGTAACCTTCCAGTAACCTTTCTGGGATGCATGGCAGTGTGATTCACCAGGACACTCTCATTCTTCTCTTTTCAGGCTCCTGCTCACAGGGCCATTGGCAGTGCCAGAATGGCAAGTGTTACAGACCAGAACAAAGCTGTGATTTTGAAGACAACTGTGGGGATAATACAGATGAGGGTGAATGCGGAACTTCCTGCACCTTTGAGAACGGCAGATGTGGCTGGCAAAATTCCCTGGCTGACAATTTTAACTGGGTGATAGGGGTCAGCTCGCCTCAAAGTCTTAGACCTCCCGGGGACCACACGCTTGGAAACAGAACTGGTATGTTGTCAGTTCACAAAAAATATATAATTGTCTTCATGAAATGTCTCGTACCTTCATGGGCAGCGGGGGAGATCTACCATGTCTAATCAGGGTGTCATTTTTAAAGAATTAGATATGTTACAATATAAAAATATTAATTATCATTGTACAATGACATTAATTTAGGAGAATTGAATCTCAGTTGTTTCTCATATGAGTCAGGCAAGTTAATTTGATATTTGTCTGCAGAGAGGCATTTGGTCTGGCTGCAACTTGCAAGGCTGAGTTAGCTCAGCTCTGAGATCCACTGGGTCCCACTCCCTCAGAGTTTGAGATAATTTCCAGGAAGTTTAGAGTTTCCTATAGTGACTACCCATACTTTAATTTTAGATAATGTTCAATAAATAAATCCAAATAAATAAAGCTCTTTTGTTAATGGTAGTTTATCTCCTGGTTTGTTTTGGCCAAAACGCTCAGTTATCTGCTCTCTTCCTTGCTACAAGTTCTGTGCCTTCATCCTTTGCTTTAGAAGGTAACATCTATAGCTTAGGCAAAGATGTTACCAAAGCTGAGCTCAGAACTGATCTTAAATTGAAATATTTCACAGCAGAGTTGCACAGAGATGTGATAGTATTCTTTGAATGTTTACATGAACTGCTGAAGGACAAAACCCAATAAACTTGAAAATACGTAGAAAAAAAATTCATTTGTATTTTCTAATATATCTTTTTAATATATTGTCACAAATATGTCACTACACTTGTTAAATATATGCTTGACCTCAGGTAAAAGCAAATTTCTTATCCCACGATACTATGGCAAACTTTTATGGTTGTAACTTGGCCAGAGAAGTGTTAAAGTTAGAATGAGCCCATTTTATTTCATCTCTAGTGAAGTAAATTTTTTGCCTAATTCATATACAAACATTAGTAGATAGGCAATTATAATTTGTGTTATTTATACTACATTTATGTTAATGTGAAGTACACATTTCTTATTTGTACAAAGGAAAGGAATGAATTTGAAAACTTGCAGAATTTATTTGCTTCTGATTAAAAATAAAAGTGGAAAACTCAAAGACCATGTCAGTGTTGGAAAATATTAACTCTAGGCATCTATTTTTGCAATTTCCTCTCACAAAATAATTTATATGTACATTAATATTCACACAGAGTAAAAATGACCAGAGGTGATATGAACCATTAGGGATATCTAATGATTTATAAATGCATAAAGGTTTTCTCCTGTTTCACAAGTTTTTATATGATGTGACTTGCTATGTTGAAAATTAACTTTCAGAAAACTTCATTCTGAAATTTACCATGATGTGGCTATCGCATGATGTATTGTCAGAATAGCAACTAGTGCTGTCTGGAAGGGACACGTAACCAGAGTAGCCAGGAAACATGGAAGTATTCCCAGTCTTCTACACAGGCCCATCCAAGTCTTAAGCTGCTACCACCAGTTTATTCTTGATATAAGTGTACAAGGTATGAGATCTGGTCATTTTTTCCCCTAAGCTGAGGTTGACTAGTATGAGACCTGTATGGGAAGCATACTTCATATGTCTCTGCATTTACTTTGCTGAGTTTTGGAATCTAATTTGAAAATCTAAAACATTTTTTCGGTAATACATTATTTAATTTTAGGACAATTCCTGTATCTTGAGGCCACTGCAATAGGCCTAATAAATGAAAAGGCCCACCTGAAGAGTTCCGTATGGAAAGAATCGAGTGGGACTTGTGTGATGAGCTTCTGGTACTTCAAATCATCAAAAGCTGTGGGACATATTCAGGTTCTGATTAAGGTAATAAAAAACTCCTTTCTTTTGAATATATTGTATCTGTAAGGGGGTGTGTGTTCCCACAGAGTGCTTCAGCACTGTGACATTCTGTTGTTTAGCTGATAGACTGGAAGAGCTCCCACGTGCCTCCTGGTTCTATGCTGGTTTTTATTATTCCAGGCTCTTAAAAATGGTTTTGGCATTTCTCTTCCAAGAGAAGATGCTCTGAAAAGCCACAGAAAATCTTTTAAAATCCTCTTTTAATTTTCCCTCTTCAGATATAGTACCTTTCTCTTTGATGTTCTCCATGTGAGGCTATTTTCATATTTTGCTGCCATTTCTATTGAGAGCTATCAGTATACAACCCTATTGTTCTGATGGGATGTGTTTGACAGGATGAAACAAAAAAAATGAATTAGCAACATGCACAAAGTGAGAATAAAATGCAAAAATATATCTGCATTAAATATTGTAAATTTTTATATAAACAGGAACAGAGTACATAATCAATTTTATTTAGAAATATATTTTTCTTCTTCACTAAATGTGAGATGACCAAAAAATCTAGTCACTAATTTGCAAGTGAAAACTGAGACAATCATAAAAAATTGCCTGTTCCTTTGTTGTTCATTAAAAAGGATTAACTGCTTGTAAAAGCAACTTCTAAATCATAATATGATTCTGACTAGAAATTAATTCTTATGTAGAAATTAATAATCAGTACTGTTCAGACACAGTGATCAAATATACCACTTCTACACATGCTAGAAACCTTTGCAAAAAACAGTGGGTGTATTTGTTCTTGCTTGTATCTGTGCAGGGAGTTCTGGTTATTCAAGTATAAATTGTGGTGCAATTTATTTGCCATATGTCTGTTAACTTCCCTCTCTACAATATCTCCAATAATGTCTTGGTGAACTACATTAAAATTTCAGTTTTATTGCCAATGCATATGTTGACTGCCTTAACTTTAAATGATAAATTATATTTTTTCCTTGAAAATAAGTTACTGAAAATTATTTCTCAAATCTTCTGGATATTATAAAAATAATTTAAAAGGCTGAAAGATAAAACACTTCAGTAGACTTTAATATCTAGAGACACAACCTAGCATATATCTGTCGGAAATATAAAAAATCTGAACCCTTTGACAAGCATTAAGAGATTTTTTTCATCAATTAGTCCAAACACCTACAAATAACAGACCGCTCACCAACTGTATAGTTAATGAGATGTATTTATACAGCTCTTTTTCCTAGAAAGTCTCAAATTTGTAAAGGAGGCAAGTAGATAAAAGAAAAATAATAATTGTTATTTGAAAATAACTTTCAATTGTTAATGTATAAAAAAATTAAAACAAAAAGAGATCCCATTACATAAAATGAATAAGGTACAGAAAAAAAAATCTTAAAGGTCAAATTATGTTCTCATTTCAGTACTGAGTTGTGTAACTTGTAGCACCAAAATATTGTAATTATAAACATTCTAGGATTGCTTAATTTTAGTTATAAGCTACCTTACAACTAACTTTGGTGGAACATAAGTACTAGCCACATTGGGCATGTGTGAGTGGTTTGCATGTAGTATTTGTGTCACTGTTGATTGTGCCCAGTAATTATTTTTTCCACCTTCACAATGGACAAAGTGATATAATTTATTTTTTTTCTATATTAACCTGAGCAGAGGTTTACTGGATAGTGATCCCTGTTCATAAGAGCCTGTAGAGATTATTTTCTATTCTACTAATATTCAAATACACAACTTTTATGGAATTTTCTAGATGACAATCAATAATATTTCCTTTTTCTAGGTTTTGTGAATATTCTTTATGTTTTCTCTTTGTTTTATTCTTATTGCACTGAGACATTGCCCTCTTCTTATTTTCACTTTATTTTTTTTACCTATTAAACTTTCAAGATATTATTTTTATGTTATTTTAAACTCTTGTCTTCAGGGAGCTCAAAGATATTTTTAAGGGCAGAGTGACTACAAGACATTTGAGTCATGACTTATTCAATTTTTTTTTTTTTAAGAAAGTGAGAATTCTACCTGGGGTTAGGAAAAATTATTCTCATTATTGTACCTGGGATTTTTTGCAGATCAGTTTAAGTTTACTTGTTATTCTGCTTATAAGGACCAGTAAGTCAATATTTTAATTAGAGTTTCTATTTAGCAGTGTCTGTAAGAATGAAATCTAATTAAACCACACATAGTCATGGGAAGTCATACTGAAGCTTCTCCTGTTAGTTCAAACTGCAATACCTAGACACTTCCATCCAGATTGAGTATCTCTTGATTTAGTGTCAGTGAAATCAGACCTGTAGGCAGTGATTAGTTGAAAGTGCAAGGAAGAGACGATCTGGGAAGGTAATTACCATCCCAAGTTTGAAAACTTAGCAAACTGTCTCTAGCTGAAGTCATTCCATCCGTTAAAGGTTGAACTGAGAGTGAAGACTGTATCTACAATGGCACAGCAATGAACAGTAAGATGAGGAAATATTGCATAGAGGCAGAATGAGGAAGACATTTCTCCTCTTCCTGAATTATCACAGTGGGAGAAAAATGGTAATCAAGAGTAAAAAGCCAATTTAAAAAAAATCGTAAATTTTAAAAAAAGGCATGCATCAGTGCCTTTTCTTAATATTTGCATTGCTCGACCACATCCGGGAAGTCTAAGAATATTATCTGTCATACTACTGAAGTGGTATCTCAGATTATGAGGTAAATAAAAACTAAAAATAAAACTAAAGGATCATAAAAGGGGTGCTGTAGCCCTAAAGCATGAATTTCTTTTGTTAAGGTTTGCAGCTAGAGAAAGCCAATTCATTTTCCTAATGGAATTCCTCTGAAGTTACTGTTTTGATTTTTTTCTCCTGAAATTGTACTACATATTCTTTGAAGAAAACCCACTGTATATGGAATAACAATAATCCAAAATAATCAAATTGATGGGCTGTTGAACTAGCTGCAAACATACAGTATTCTTCAAATCAACCCCCTCAACACCCCTTTCATTATGCAAATGAAAGATGTTGACAGTACAGATATTTATGAAGACTGCAATATCCAACTCACCACCCATCTAAATTCAAATTACAAAGTTTTTAATAGCAGTACAAAAGTAAACAGAGTATTTCCCAAAGAGATCTGGATATAATTAATCAAAATTTTTCTGGTGAGGTTTTGAGATATTCTACTCTTCTCTGTGGCAGTTATAAGAGAGTACAATCCATTGTAGGAGATACGTCGAAGATGGAGTGCAGATGTTCTCTGTGCCTGTTTTAGTGGTGATGGTGGGGTAACTCATCAGCACTCAGTACTAGTTTATCTTATGAGTCAGAAGAAACAGAGTACTTTTAAACATGCTTATAGAGAGGAAAGCAAGAATTATTAGGTGAAAAGAATAATACATTTTATTATTCTGCTGATCTAAACATAAGATTCTTACTGCTGCTTAAGTTGTTTCTGCCATTAAAAAAAAGAAGAAAGTCCTAGGTATCTGTAGTCCTGAGAACGACAGGTATCACAGTAGGAAAGCAGCAACAAAGGATAAACCCATTTGTTGAAGATAATTCGTGTGATATCAATGTTAATTGCTTTGCATATATACTTTGTGACTAAAAAAGATAATTTAGGATTTAGAATAGCTCGGGGGAGATTCTTTCAAAGATTTGAAACAAGCCTCTAAAAACAAATATACAGATATGTAAGGAAGGTGAAACCTGTCATTATTAACTCCCTCCGCTGACTGTGACAAGGCCAATACATACAGGATCTCATTAGGAAGTTCCAGTGGACTTTACCCAGGAATTTAATTAATTCCATCCCATTACAAATGAGCAAAGACATAATGATATTCAGGAAGACAAGAAGTCCTGGCCAGCTCATGGCAAGTGAAGGAGGGCCCCGTTGATCCAGCCTAATCCGGCCAGGGCAGCAGGCAGCTGGAGCCAGCATCCAGCCTCCTCCAGCTGCTCAGGGCTGATGCAGGACAGATTGTGTTACCTGGCTGCTGCTGCTGCTGCTCAGCAAAACCTGGAAGCCATCACAGTTGCTCGCTTGATATTGTTATTGCTTTTAACCAGCCTAATGTAGAGAGGAGAGCTTTAGTAATGTAGAAATGTATGGCTTAGCGGGTGCCACAGCTCAGGTACGGATAACTCACAGTGGGTTTTCTAATTCCCTGGTCATTTTTAGTGGATCAGCCTACTATTCCGAGCTGTCGACATGAAAATCTGCAGCAGAGGTGCTGCAGATGCCAGCTGACATATTCTGGACATTTGTATTTGTAGGATCGAGTAGTTTAAAGTGACATTATCACAAATCAATATAATTGACTCTATTTCTATGGGAAGTCACTCAAGAATATGGCTTAAGGAAACAGCTTATTCTCCTTCACAGCATAAAATAGAATGTGTATTTCTACATTGATTCTTCTCACAGACTGCATGAAAAACAATCAACTCCTCACATTAATGTAGAAGCTAGAGATTGCATCGGGTTCAGGTAGCCTTAAAGGAGATTACCTGACCTCCATGAAACTAGAGGAAGAAACTAAATTTTCAGATTTTCTTGAATTCTTAAGAATTTTCTGAACTTCAAATCATGCTTCAAACAATGTAGAATATCTGTAGATTTAATAAACATAGACATAATATTTATTTTGTAGACAGAATTAATTTATTAGAGAAATTCTTTAAAACTAATAGCAAAGTATAAATTTTCCACATAGCAAGATAGCAGTAAAGGCCTTTATTTAATGAGTATGTACAGCTCTCAAAAGGACACAGTTTTAAACTATTTACCCTAATTACTGATCTGTGAACTGTTATTAAAAGCCATATTTGAGTCAATGAAATGTCTCATCTGACTAATGAGTGAGAGTAAGGGAATATTAGTCCCAAGAGTCTTGAAGGAAATCAATGGAGATGTTGTGAGATACAGTATTACTTGTTAAGAGTAAGTTTTATGGCATCTTTACTTCCCAGAGCAAGATAATTTTGTATTTCTTTTCCTGAACCTCAAAAAGCCCTTTTCATCTTTTTAGGCATTGTTTCAAATGGGGTTAATGCCTGATTTTGACACAATAACGTAATCATATCTCCAAGCAAATTGAGAATGAGATAGTGAATAAATAGAAATAAGTCAGTTTTCAGTGAAAGTATCATTTTGCAAAAACAGTTTACATGGAAGGTACACACAAATTTGCTTAACTGTAGGTAAGTGCAGACACTATTCGGTGTGTTTTATTTTCTCAGATGAGTACATTAGGAATTTATTTCAATCTTCTTATTGTCAGTTACTGGAAACATATAATTCATTGTATTCCTATACTGCAACCAGATGTAAGCATTCGTTCCAAAGAGTTGGTGAGAGAGAATAATATATTTGAACATCCTTTGAAGGAAAACAGTATTTTGAAGAAGAGTTAAACAATCACCCTTGTATTTTTGCAATCTTTCTTGTGAAGACAAGAGGTTGAAGAGAGGATTTGTAATCTAAAAATCATCATTTTCCTAGAAACACATACAAGTGAAATTTTTCATATGTGAATTATTAAGCACTATTTTTTTAAAATTCTTTGAGAACTTGGCCTTTCCCCCCCTTAGGGAGGTGAGGGCAAAGAGTAGTTTCAGATTGGTGTGAGTAGGGCATGTCTCTGTCATGCAGGGCAGGGCCTGGTTATAAAACTGGGCAGTCTGACAGATTTAGACAGAGTGATGCATACCGAGTCATTGAAGCAGCACAGCAACATCCTGTAACATTCCACCTGGAGTCACAAGCCGTGTGTCTCAGAGCTAATACCACTCTCCTAATTTCTATCCCAGCCTGGCACCATATTGCATAATGTGACATAGATAATAAATGCACTTTCAGTCTCCTCCACACTGCACAGTTTTCCAATGCTGTTTCACCGAATTCATTTCAAAAATCAGCGATCTTTGGGAGTGATTTACTTTATTGATTTGTCAGCTTGTAATCTCACAGAGTGCTATTACATTGCTGCCTTTTAGCATGTGAGGCTTTGAAGTGACTCTGGGATCTTTGCAGGTCAGACATCTTTTGCTCTTTTCTAACACATTTCAGGGCACATTCAACAGTAAAAGTTGTGATTCAAGTGGGTCTCAGGGCAGAGTTCTTTGAAAGATCATAGAGCTGCTGTTTAATGATTTTTACTGAAGCAATAGACATCGAAATCAGATCTTTTTATAACAACTATGAAACAGAAATAGGACTTTATCTGAATGATAGCTGTATAACCTTCAGCTTTGAGTATTTTCCACACCTCTTTTTCTAAAGAAGTAAATTCAGAAATTTAATTAACCTATCTTTTTTTTTAAGATAATAAATAATGCAACTTTGTGCCTGCTGATACCTTTTACAAAGCATAAAGTATTAATCAGATCTACAATCCCAAGACAGTATCTAATTTTCCTGATCAACAACCCCACTTGGAAAAAAACCCAACAGATTTCTATGAAATGTTCTAAGAAAAATGCTGAACGTTTTTAAGAGTTCCATTTGACCTCAAAAAAGGTGGAAGATCCTCTTTTTACATTCCAAAGCCCCTTGGTCTTCCACCAAGAAGAGTATCTTCCTTTTTTTCAAATAAATACTGAACTGAGCAGATGTGATATTGTGAAACTTCAGCAAGGTCAGATGTAGCACTAGTGCTGATGGTGCAGCACATTAATTAATTACCAGGTTTATACTCCTTTAATGCAACTTTTTTTTTAATTCACAGATCAGTTTTAGTGTCCTAGAGATATTCTAGTTTCTGGTAGTCCTTGGTCTTTGCCAGGCTTTCAGTATCAAGTTGTAGTGTACTTAAAATTACTTCGATTAATCAATAAGGGTTCTTAACATAAGAGTCCAATTTGTATCCTTACAGAAGTTTTTTTCAGTTTCTGACCTTCAGCTCTGAATTCTCACTAGCTTCAGAGAAAAAAAAACAAAACAAAAAAACTCAAAAAACTCCCAACCAGTTGTGTTTCTGTATTTGCCATAATTTATTTCACAAAGATGGAAAGATCTGATTCCAGTTAATTTCATGTGAGAGTCAGACTAGGTATTCTTTAGTACTGATATTTATGACTGTTATAACCTCCATGTGCATTTGTTTGTAGGTTGACCCCATTGCATTAGGCAGAATTGTCTTATCGTTGCATGCACTGACATCCAACACAGTGGCAGAGAGCTGGTACTATTTGCGACAGAGAATAATAGTGTCAATGTAGTGGGAGCTTTGAGACACACCAGCTTCTTCCCACCATCATATTATGGAAACAAACCCTTCCATAACTGGGTAACTTCACGTTGCTTGCTGGTGAGAGGGTCATTGCAGCTCAGTGGGCATTTTCTGCCCACTCATGGAAACCCCATAGTCCATTCACAGCAGTTCCTTATCTTTGTAGACTCAAATTCTTCCAATAGGTCTTTCTGTTCAGTCACACCCCTCAGGTTTCCAGCTTCCCTCAGCACCTCACAGTGTTCCTCATTCTGTTCTAACTTGTTTCTGCAAGGTTTGCCTGCCCATATCTGCAAAATTAAAAAACCCAGGTGGCTCATATTTTAAACTACTCTTAAAACTAAAGAAACCATGCTAACATGATTTTCTGTTTAAATTAATGAAGTCATGAGAGATGACAGTGTAATACTACTAAAATCAGGAGTTACAGATCATTTGCATTAAGTCTGTAATATGTGGGTGTAACTGTGTGGTCTGCAGGGCATATTTGATTTTGCCTTCAGCGGGAGCAGTAAAATAAGAAAACGAACACTAAAAATTGCATTTCTTATCTCCCACATATGAGATTAGTTGAGGCTCTTAATCTATCTGTGATACTAATTTTTCTTTAGCTCCAGTTGTTTAGATGATATGGAGTATCATCATTGTGGAGTGTTTTGTTTTGTTTTGGCTTTTTAAAAAAAATCTTTATTATAAGAATTAACAAATAAGAAGAATTATTTAATCTTTAGCTGTAATGCTGGGCTGTAATGTGAAACAGGAAGAACTGGGTGTGATCAAAATATAAGCATTTTCGTAGAAGAATTGGGGTCTTATTTTCTAAAGAGAGTGAGCACACCACAAAGCCCCACAACCTACTAAACAAACAAAAAAGCCCAAGCCTTTGAGACAATATCTATCAAAACATCATGTGGGCACTTTTCAGATGTTGATAATGAATGAAAACTACCAGACCAACCCTTTTTGCTTAACTTTCAAATTCATACAAGCGAAAAAAAAATAAAATTCTTATAATGGAAACCATTCTTGTGTGTTGGATAACCGTCATTGAATAAATATACAATGATACATTTAAAACTAGTTTTAATTCTAGCACTGATAATAAGGAAACAGATAAAAGCATGGTGAACAAAGTGCAAGTAACCTTATTTTTATTTCCTTGCAAAATCATATCTTTTCTCTAAACCATTATATTTCACCACACCTTTTTTATTACGATGGTATGATAAGGTTTCATACCACAGATGCCATTTTATTATTAATAATTTCAATTATCATTTGACATCCAATTTTATGGATGTCAATTTCTCTTTCATTGACATGTAAGAAGAGACAGCTGTTGTGGAAAGGTCACATGAAACCATAGTGGAAAATTAGGTTAATGCAATTCTATAACACCATTTATTTTATATACTGAAGTTCTCGGTTTATTGGAAACTGAGTTTTGTTGTTTGAAATTGCAGTGCAATGGACCAGGCACTCAGTCTATATTTGGCTGATTCAATAAATCAAGGTACAAATGTGAAGCATCTTTCAGCTTTTGAATACTTCGCTTAGACTTGTTTTCTGTACATTTATACCAACTCATTTAGGCATCTGAATAAAGTACTTCTTCTTTTAAGTGTCAGAATGATGAAACTATTCATCCAGTTAAAATCTTCAGCCTACATTTAGATGTTATTTGGCCTTCCCTTCAGCACCTCACTGTTGCCTTGTATGCCTTCCACTGAATAGCACGAGTCAATATATTACTGTTTTCCAGTTTAATTTAGTTTGATCTGCATGGAAGAAAAACTTCTTTAAATAAGAGTTTCCAGTGTGATCCAGAAGAGGTAGTATTTAAATTTTGATACATGAGGCATCTAATTCATTTCATTGATCAGCGAACACTAGAAGACTCTTGTTATTTATGACATGGAAACATCATTAGATGTGAAGGATTCTTCAGTGCACAACATTATTTTGAGCCTTTTGTCAGCATGATTCAGTTCAGAATTGTGCTCAATGGGAGTTTAGAGGGAGTATGTTATCAAAAAGTTTATTAGCAGTCAAAATTATTTAAGTGGATATCCATCTCTTTAACACTTTATACACCAGCTGTATTCTTCATGTTACTAAAAGAATGAGAGTTCTGCTTTTTTTTCTTTTCCTAGTCTAGCTGTTTTAGGAGTATGTGGGCTCTAGAAAGGAATTAAGTACTAATTATAATCTTCCTCTGACTCATTATCTGCGCATTTTCAATCTTACACTTTCCCTTAGTCAAAAGTATAGTCTGTTAAACTCAGTATCTCTGGAATTTCATCTCTATAGGAATCGCAGTTCCCTCCTTCCAAGTTGTACCAAGATTTGTTGCACAGAGAAATGAGGTGTCTCTTCGGGCTAGATCTGAGATCTTTTGACAATAATGGTGCAGTAAGATTCTTTTAAAGAGACTACCTGTCTTGAAAAGATCAATGTTAAAGAGTTTGACAAGAGAATTTTCACTGTTTGCCGTTGAAAAACCTGAATGGTTTTACAAATAATATCCACGGAACTTGGTCATATGAGAAAGAAAGGTAGAGAAGACCATGTGGCAAGACAAAAGTAGGCACATTGTGGTAAATTATAATAATAATTTCACCCTAAAACCTACCATTTAGTTTTCTGAGTATGCCAACCTAATGGCTACAGATCTTACACAGAGGATGCCATTGCTATAGAAACTCCTTAAAAATAATCTTGAAATATCCCTTTCCATACTGACCTGATGAGATTGAATTTCTGCTGTAGAAGTGCTGGGGAAGGTACATTCTTCTACAAATCCCTTGGAGTTTTCTTATTTTTGGTTATTTTGTCACTTGGTGGCTATATTTTTATTTGATTTGCCTTTTTAAATGCTTCAATATTTCCTCAGTTCACACTAAAAGGTTTATACTCTTCTGATAATTAGTTCTGTGCTTATTTGCTGTAGGGAATAAATCCATTTAGAAAATGCAGACAAAACTTCTGCACTGTCTGCAAGATCTAGGGAAAAACTGAAGAAGTGGAACCAGAGAATTGAGGTTATCACAGCTACTGAAACTATAAACCAGAAGTGGATAATGTAATTGTTGCTGCACTTGGGGAAAAAAAAAATGGAAGGACTTCTGAGGAATTTTAATTTAAAACAAAAAAAACCTAATGGAAGAGAAAAGAATGCTACTGAATTTCCTGTTCTACCTTAGTTTTATTTGTATTTGTCTGACGCTGAAAGTTATTACAAATTCAATTATACATATTTGAAGTGTGGCTGACGTGTTCCCATGCTTGTTTTCAGATGAGTCCTTTTGCCTTTATCTGGAAAATTAGGTCTATGTTACCACAGGAAAGACATCTTAGAAAGAGATCTCTACACTTTCTCCAGCAGGGAGATTTTTTTTCAAAGAAATAGATCAATGTCACTGCTGTTAAAAGGCAGTTTGTCCCAGTTTGGATGGGATTCTTCTTGCTAAAGTCATAGATGCCGCCAGAGCAGCCACTGCTGAAGTCACATTAGCCTCTCTTTGTTCATGGTGGGTTTTTACTCACCATGTCAAAGAGAATCTCAGGTGTGATTTGTCTCATTGTAAAGCAAGCATCTGTAAGAGAAAATGTGGCTATTACTTTCCATACAGCTTCCTGTGGACTCATATATAGTACATTTCAGAAAGCAATACTGGATACAGTCAGGAGTGTCACTGGATAAATATTTGAATTTTGAATATTTCAGTAAATGGTGTTGTATACTTATGTAAATTTTTAATATCTGTGCTGGCAATGCAAACACCAAGATCTCATGAATCTGTCTGCAACTTTTTGTCTTGTACATCCCTACCATGCTATGTATACTTATATATTTATAACTTCATATGTCCTTCAACATACTAGGTGGTGGCCATTGGATAGAGAAGTGTTTTATTGTAAGAATATCTGTCAGTTATAAGAGCCCTCAATTTGTAGAGAATATATTTCATAACTGCAGATTAAAAAATTAAATCAGATATCTGGTTCCTTGGAACTGTCTGAGAAATAAATAGTTGTATGCATTAGATGTTCTAGAGACAGGACTTGAGCATTTTTCTTAAAGATGTCTTATTTGCTCAAGATCAAGTCAGTGAAACTTAAAATACTTAATTGAGCTTTGACCACATAGAGAACTTACTATTTTTTTTAGCCTCAGTGTTTTGAGTCCCCTGAGGCTGTCCACTTCATCTAACATCCCAGAGGATCTGTTCTATATTTCTACAAGCCCAAAACCTACAATCCAACAAAAAAGAATATTCCAATAGAATACAAATAGGCTGTGTAGTAGATGTCACAAAGAAAGAAACACAGTTGTATCCCAGTGAACATCCCACTGCATCACCTGACTGACATGAATCACTCTCTCATATATCTGAAAAAGCATGTTATGCACTTTGATAATTAGTAGGGAATATTCATGTCAATACTTGTCCTGCAGATTTGTCACTTTGAAAAAGTGACACATTAAATATTTAGTAAAACCTTAAAAGTTTTAATGATAGTGTAGAAGAATTAAGAATTACTATTGTCAGTCTTAAGAATTACAATTAATCTTTTAATTTCATTGTCCTGCCTAAAGGAACTTACTTTTTCTTTTTAAGTATATTTTGTTTGTACCAGATATATGTACTTCTTTTCCCTTTATTTTATCAAATTTTATTTTATTTTTCTCTCATGAGAATTCCTGTAAAGATATGTTTTCTCACTTCTTCCGTTTAGTATTATGTAGAGAATCAAGATGTCATTAGAGGTGAATTGCTAAATTGAAATATTGACTAAAAGCCCCAAAATCTCTGGAAGATTCCAGATACTTTGTTCAGGTGAATTGGGTTTTCCTTGATGCTTTTATTTTTCAAGGCATCTATAATTATAATTCTTTAATTTTTCATGAACAAATCTTCACATTTTGAAGAGCTGAGAGGACTTTCACACGGACTGATTCTGTAATTCCCACTTTGTGGAACTGACTTTGTAAACAGTGTGGCACTGTGAATAGAATGCTTCTGACCTTAGCAAGTATCTGTCAAAGTGTCAGAGGAGAAAAGTTAGTCCAACCAGCACAGCTTCTGCCTGCCCACTGTGTCACTCAAACAGCACTTTGATCCATGACAGGTGACAAGAAAGGTGCTTCACCATCATGGACAAATACACACAGGCAGTACCTGGTCTGATCTGCAGACCTGAGCTGTGAGTTTTATCCGTGTCCCAGTTTCACTGTGGCTGGTTGTATGTGTAGACTTTCCAAGGACACTCAGGGAGCTGTGCCTTGACATCTCCCTTCCCAGCGGGTGCTCTGAGGTCAAGATGCATCACGGATGTCACCACTGGTTCTAGAGTTATTAGGGGTATACACCTCCTACTTGGAAAACAAGTTTGTATTCCTTCTCTCAGTCCATATCCAAATTGATAAAGGAAAACATTAATGGGGGAAAAAAGAAAGAAAAAAGAAGAAGATAAGTTAAAGAGTTAAAGCTCCATTAAATAAAACTGAAATTTGATAAGTGATTTTTGCCTCACATATTTCAATGCGGTGTTCAGAGTATTCTCTATAGAAAATATGACAGATTTGAGGTTGCCTCACTTCTGCAAACAACTTTTTATGATCTTGATCCATAAACTGTTCTATCTATTGCTCTATATGCTCTGCGTTTGTTTAGATAGTCGGTAGAACTAAGGGGTTTACTTTTGTCTTATAACCCAAGGAATCCAGCATTGCACAGCATTTAGCACATGTCCTTGTTTGGCATTATGGAGGGTTGTAACAGTTACCTGGAGTCTTCCTAGAATTTTTGTAACTGTGATTATTTCTCTTTCAAGCTTTGGTTTTCCAAAAAATTATAGTTGCCTCAACTCTGAGATAGGAACAATCTAACGAGACCTGTAAAATGTGATTAAAACAAAGGTGTAACAGGGTTGAGACAAAACAGAACTAAGTTGCTTGAAATGATAATGGTCTTATAAAATGGCTTTGATGCTTATTGTTACTTAGCCTTAGCAACAGAACTGAAGGAAAAAAACCCATAATCCAAGCAATCAAAATTGTATCCCTTAAGCTACCTAAAACCCAAAATCAAACAAAAGTGGATTATGATAGGAAATGAAGAAGAAATGTATGCATTAGAAGAGAAAGGAGTGCTGGGAGGGCTAGGAAATGAAGAGAGGATGAAGTAGCACAAAGTACCTAATGAATCCTCTTTTAAAATGAGGAGTTGTTTTATTTCTCTCTTCTAATTGGTAAGGATAACATGAAATGAAGATATATTCTTTATGAGCCTAAGCACATAAAAGTATATTTCATGGAAATACTATCATGGGAATGTAAAAGCATGCAAATGTCAGAAAAGTTTGCTTGGTTATAAATGAAAGCTGGCTATAATGAAATCTATTAGATTTAATATTTGTGACAGGATAAATCAAATGAATAAGAAAGTGAAATACACAGAATAATTCAAAGAAAAACAATAAATTATTCTTGCCTTCCCATTATAGATTTCCAAAATAAGTGGGTTTAAAGTATAACTTCATCTTTTCTAATGAGCAAGTTAATTGTCATTCCTTGTAATGTGTACCTGCTTGAAACAAAATCCTGTCTCCAGGTGAATTATCAGTCACTTTTTATCAAAGCATCTTTTGAACTGGCTTTTCTCAACTCAGCACTTACAGCAATTAAGAAAGAAGGGTCTTGCTGTTTAACTTCTAGAAATATTGCAAGTGCTGGCACCCATGGTGGGGTGAGGAGTTAATGTCTTTTGATGCTCTGGAGGAATTCACTGCGATTCCAGAGTTCCAAACCGGTGCATTTTAAAAAAGGAATTTTGTCAGTGGTACGCTTTTATTTATCTAATTTTTTCATTAGAATGCATGGGGTCTTTCGCTGAAATGCATAATCCTTTATTATAGTGATGTTAATTTTGGAAATGAGAATTAAAGAAAAGATACTTGAGAGAGTGAAAATCGTCTTAAAACTTTACACAAAGGAGAAAACGAAAGGGGTGGATAGATGGGTTTTGTCATTAACTCTTATTATGAAAACCTACTGAGACTAATACACACAGACTGTAATAAAAGGCTCGAGGGCTGAAATACCAGTGTTTCATCTTGCTGTTTTCCTTCTTTCTATAATGCACTGTGAAAATGCAATTGTGTGATTTTTTCAAGTTGTCCTTAAAAGTGAAGTCAACTTTTGATGCATGCTGATGTACATAGGCAGTATACATTTTGTCTGGATCAAATAATTTCTCAAATATGTCATTTGATCAGCTTCATGTTTCTTTCTCAAGTGTTTTTTCTTGAAGACAGAAACATACTGTTATACAAAATATAACTTTGAAAATTTAGAGATTTTTAATGTATTCTTTTCATTGTTGAGAGTCATGAATTTTCATTGAAGTCACTGGAATTTGAGTAAGCTTACCAGTATCATATTCCTAAAGTAAAACTCACCCTGTTGCATACTCATTAATAACTTGTGCCTGCCTTCTGGAACCATTACTCTGCAGATTCTTGCAGTTCTATTGTCTCCTTTTTTGATGTTGTTTCTTCATTTTTGCTACCTCAATTTGCTGAAAAATTCAGAATCCCACAGTGTGCATCCCACAGCATCCTTCAGTTTAGTGATGAAAGGTAAAATTTTGAGTTTAAAATCTCTTCCTACTTTGAAAATGTTTCTATTTGTCTCAGAGCTATTCTGGGAAGACTTAGTAATTTTGGAATTATATGTTTAATGCAGAGCTTCAACATTCAGATAATTAGCAGCAATTTTCTAAATGTAATGGCAATACTAACCACAAGAATTATTTAACAGGAGGGACAAATTTTCAAAACAGTAGCTAAGGGCAGAGTAATAAATAACTAATATTGTGCCCAGATTTTGCGACATTATTAATAACATGTGTAAATGTTTTGTTTGGTTTGTTTGCGTACACTTATCAACCTTACATTTAAAATGCAGAGTACGTGCCTTCCTCTAAAATAAGGTAGCTGAGATCAGTTATTTTAACTAGTGCTGTTATAAAGCATCACTGAACTGTTTGTTATGAATTGTTCTCAGACTGGTGATTGACAAGTGTGCCAGAGGACACATGTGCTCACTCATAACTCACATTTTCATGGCCTTAGTGGCTGCTCTCATTTTTCTTCGTGTTGCTGTGAAGGAAAGATAGAAGAGAGGAAAGAAGAATCAAGGAAACAAAGAAAATAGCAGAGAAGACTGGAAAGAAAATGCTAACTTGAATTTTAAGTCTTGGATGAACAAATCTTGACTTCATTCTTTGACTCATTTAAATACTTTTGATAATTTGATACTCTTTGTGTATTAAGCTGATGAGCTTTTTTGGCTTGAATGAAATATATGGTCAAACTCTGTAGGGTTAAGTTCCTGTTTTCAAGTAACCTAAACAATACCCTTTTAAGAATTTTTAAGAGAAAATCGGTGAAAAATGAAAAAAAAAAAAAAGAATCTCTCATGTACTTTGAATATAAGTTCAGGTGAAGGAGGCACAATAATCACATCTTTTTTTAAAGAGATTCTGCTATACAGCATCAGTCTTCAGTTTTACTGTATTTTAATGTGCTTCTGTTTCAAGCTACGTATGACAGACTCAAGCCTAGGAAGTGAGATCTTTAAATTAAGCAAGTATTTTTTGTACTGCAGTGCAGAGACAGCAACAGCTCAAATGTATAAGGAAGGTACTCAGAACCTTCTCCAAATAGGACTCCCTCTCAAACAATGAAACCAAAATAAGTAGATAGATGATATTAGAAGTGTCAGCAAAGATATTAATTGTTCTGTGACTTGGAGAAATACAAATTTGTGGAAAAGGTCTTTAAATTATGGACATATAAGGAAAAGCTGTGACTTCTTCCTACTGCCTTCTGTTTCTTTGATGTGCATGTAAGGCTCAGGACTGCACTCCACTCCTTGTTGAGAAAAGGAGGAAGCACGGAAGGAGCACACCTTGTCAAGGAATACTTCATCTTTAAACTGCTTGGTCAGCCATGAAAAGGCTTTAATGATGTTACTACACCAAGGAAAACAAAACTTCATTGAAACCAGGTTTATTAATTAACTTCATTTGCACACCATGAAAATACATTTCATTCTGAACCAAGAAGAAATGCCTGGAAAGTAAACTGCCCTCCTGAAATACCCTTGTAAAACTGAGGGATAAGAATGCGTCAAAAACTAGAGAAAAAACAGTGACAGTCAAAGTCACATTATGCTCATTCTGTAATATTTTTCTGTGCTTTGCATAACATATATCATGTTTAAAAAATTCTGGATCCCTATAGCTTTTCAGAAATATACAGTTTTCAACATAACCTGAAAGCAGAGGAGATGTTTTTCGTAATTGTTTGAAAGAATATGTAAAAAGAGTTTTACTTCTCTCAAAAGTCTAAAACATGCTGTAGAAAGAGGAGTCTTTTGATATGGTGAATGTTGAAAGTATTTTTAAGGTATTAATAATAAACAGTTAATGGGTTTTTTTGATGAATCATTTGAAAATATTCTGTCTCTGATTAAAAAGCCCTCAAGTATATTTAGTTTGAAGAGTCCAGGAATATTTAACAAATGTTTTCATTGCCTCCATCCGTTTGGTAAGCTCTGCTTCATTTCCTGTGGCTTTGTTGAAATAAACATCTGACGGGAATGAACCAGGGAAATATTTTGAACCCAGCTCGGAATATGAATAGATTGAGAGGTGCAGATCAAGAACAAAATCTGTGTTTCATTGCTTTTTCACTGCAGATGCAACAAGAAAGATTGTCTCATAGAAGAATCTTTATAATTGCATCTAGAATACTTACTTTATTGCTCTGAAAGAAAGTGTATTCATAAGAAGTTTCTTTGCAACATCTTTTAATGAAAAATCACATACTCCTTGTGCATGCTTTGGAGTCAGTTCCTGATATTGTTCTGACTCTGTTAGAAACGTAGCCTTGAGAATAATCGTGGTCTCTGCTGGATAGGAAAAATACTAAACTCAGCCACAAAATAAAAAGAATTCTAAACCAGAAAGAAATCCTTCCTCTCCTTTATTCTGACTATCCCCAGGTGAATTAATGAGGATATTGAACCTAGTAACTTATACCTTCCCCCTGAAGTGCTCAAAAGAGAGGCTATAAACACCTTAGATGGTCCTTCAGATGAAGACAAGCGTGAGAAAGATTCTGAATTGCAATGGAATGAAATCATTAAGCAATAATTCCCCTCAGACTATCAGAAAGCAGATAAAAGTTCTCTGAATATGAATACAAATTTTCCAATAGGGCTAGGCACATAGACCTACAGATCTAAACAGGTTTTGGCCTTCTAAGAAGTAATTCTGTCATTTTCTCAGAGTGTTTATTACTCAGCATGATATGCCAGTGGAAGACCAGAACCCACTGCTACAAATCAATGCAAAAATATGCCCTTTAGTGTTAAGTGTCTCTTAATGATGGCTCCTGACCTCAGCATGACCTTTCGCTATGTTCAACCCACAGAGGGCAGTGATGTGCAATTAATAATAACTTTTCAGAGCCTTAAATGAAAACACCATCTGTCTTCAGCCGTCTTGGTGTGTATTTCTGGGAAGAACTGACAATTTTTTTAGATGATCTGTCAGTAACATTGGACTTTCAGAATTTCTCAAGTTGAGGTTAGAGAATTAAAAAAGTACTGAATTACAAAATAGGTTGTAAAAATTATGTTCTGGGGAACTTTCCAGAGTTTGTTGCTAGCAGGATTGCCTGGTAGTAGTCTGCACTAATAAATAGTAAACCACATGCTGGGAAGAAATAAGTCTAAAGTAGAAATACACATGTTAAATTAGGACATGTTCTATTGTAGCCCGTGGTCCAGTCATCCTGTAAAACTTATGGTATGACCAACAAACAATCCTTTTTAATTGTTTCTGTCTGCATAAATCCTACATGCAGCTAAACTCCTGAGGGGTAACTGGAAAATGAGATTTCCTCCGTGACCAACAGCCAGCATAATCAACCTACACACATACGGACAGGACTATCCACCAAACCCACAGATCTGATCCAACTTTTAGCAGCCTGTTGGAGCACAGATTTTGACTGGGCCTTTTGCTGCCAACCAGCCCAGGCTGAAGAGCAATTTATGCTCAGTATGAGTAGATATCAGCAGAAGAATAACCTCTTAAAAACAGAAAGGTGACACTGTGACCTCCAGCCTCCTCTACGCCGAGCATATTTCTGCTTGTCATATACCTCTTTTACATATCTCTCCTTTACATTAATATATGTATATGAGAGTGAAAAAAATCAAAGGATTTCCGGATGCAATGGGCAGGTCAAAGACTAGTTTTTCCACTCCCCTCAGGCCGTATTTGTGTTTGTTTTAGAAGCAAACACATTCCAAAGATATGAAAGAAAAGTCGAAGCCCAAGACAGATTAAATGGCTGGAGAATGCAGAAAACAAAACAATAATTCATTAAATGGAATCTGCAAAGCTTGCAAGCAGTGATCCTCTTATGCCAAGCATGTATCCAGAAGTGTATAGCTTACAGCCCTGAGCCAAGCCAGCTTCACTCTCTGGGCCTGGGGAGAGGAGGAGAGCCAAGCTTCCTGCTTGCCTCTCTCTTTCCCATCTCTCCTTGGATGTTTCACGCAGACAATGTCTAGGGCTTAGGACTTTGAAGGGACTTTGCACTCTGAATTGGAATAGCCTTCATGCAGTTGTGTAGTGAATGAGGATGTTTTTTCATTTTGGTATGTAGAGCTGTAGTTGATCAAGTGAAAAATCAGTATTTCATGCTTTATGAAGTGTTACTGTGGTATAGGAACTCCTGTGCAACCCAGACAGGAAGAGAAATGTCTCTTCTGCATTTTATTTGTGTACTCATATTCAATAATTTGTGAAGTGCAAGGAGACTTCCATAAAGTTTCTATCTGGAAAAAATTCTTCCTAATAAAAAAATATTTACATGTCTCACTGTATAAAAATTGCCCCAGTGCCTGTAATTGCATAAAGATTTGATACTTTATGGCTGTGATACCATATACAAATTGATTGCTACAACATTTTAATATGGCTATTTCTAAAGAAATATGTGATCCCTATCACTTGTGACTTGTAGCATCCCTTACTCAAAAATCAATGTGATAAACATAAGTCTGAACAGAATGTCATGTAATGAAATAAAAAGTGAAATCAATCAAAATCCAGCTAACAGCAGACATGACGCTCGTACTTTGGTTAACTGTGCAACATTTAACACTTCCAAATTTTATATAAATATTTATCTCTGTGTATTTTTAAAAGCTCCACTAATCTCCATACATCCAAACTTAAACACATCTAATATTTTATAGATTTGGGCCTTAATGTTTGGATGGATACAAGTTTTCAATTTTTCTATCATGCTCAAATGCATGAAAGTAAAGCAAGTCCCTTATCATTTAGTATTATTATTATCCACTTCATTTTAAGTTTCCTAAATTCACCACTAATACACAGCACTGAGGTACTTCTGTAAAATTAATCAGTGATTTATTATAAATAATATTTATGAAAATTATTTGCATTCCAAACAGTTCTCAAGTGCAGACAGAAGAGGGTCCATATAAAACAAATGGGTAAAATGTTTAAAAGTGCATACTTTCTAAATTTTGGGTTTGTATTCTGTGTTGGAGACCTTAAGGCTAAATGCATCTCATCAGAACCTTCCATTTTATTCATGTCATGAATAGGTGGAAGATGTTTGCAGACTAAACAAATTACCCCAATAAAAAATAATACTCTCTTGGAGGTTATTCAAAAATATCAGAATCGATGGAATAGATATAGCTGTGTTATTGAAATAAGTTAAACTGTTGACTAGGTATTTGATGAACAGGAATAATAGGAGTAACTTTAAAATAGCTTTGCCACTGTTTTATCACTTTTAAAATCAGCTTCAATTACTGTACCTACTGTTTCTGAGCACAATGTTAAGATAGAATCCTCTAAGTTGTGTTTCTATATTGAAATGTACATAGAAGTTTTACAAAAGGTGTTACACTCATTCTGATTCCAGTCCTCCTTAATTGCACTGATTATAGGTCCAAAAGTGGCTTATTCAGTGGGAGGGTGGTCAGTTCCTGGAATAGTATCCCCAGGAAAGTGGTCACAGCACAAACCATGTGTGAGTTCAAGGAGCATCTGGATGATGCTCTTGGTCATGGTTTAAAGTACTTCTGCCAGGATCAAGGAGTTGAATTTGATGATCATCATGGATCCCTTTCCACTTGAGATAATCTATGATACCATGATTCCATTAAAAGAATGGACCTCTGACATGATGGCACATAGAGTCAGGAGACTAACTGGGAGAAATACATTGAGAAACTCTGGAATTAGTCCTGCAAAGCACCAGTGAGGTCCTGTTACATTACTTTCACTTTAATGGACTGTGTCATTGGCTTTAAACCTATGAGACATAACTGAGGAAGCAAGGCCTAAACTTGCCTCTGCAGGTGCTTGTGTTCTCAGACATCATGACTTATAAAGGGCTGCTATCACCACTGGTCCAACATCATTAGTTATGTGCAGAAATAGAGTTATTCAGCTGGATATCTATGACTTTACATGAAGTTATGGAAACTCTTCCCTCTGTTTTCTTTCCTATTTAGCATTTTAAAGTAAAGTTCTCGTTGTTTTCAAAAATTCCTTTACGGTTCATTATGATTTTCCAGAACACCCTTGCCAAGCCACACTTCAAGTGCCTTTATGCTTTGGTAGGTCTCAGGACCTCCTTCTAAATGATCTCAACAATTATGTGAGTTCCCTGATTCAGAGACAACTAATGTAATATTTTTGTGCATGCTTGTCTGCACTTTCTTATTCAGAATACAATATCTAAAGCACCAAGATTCATTTTCTCATCATAAATTTGCATAAGACAATCTTATTAACATAAATCCGATCTAACAGGCTCACCATGGATAAAGAAATGTAATTAATTTTCTTCCCTGCCTATTTTACTGCTGTCTCTATTTTCCTTAGATTTTGCTTGTTCATGTATTACAGTCTTAGAACCCTTGTTATGCATTATATTTAGCTGCTTGATGCATCTCACAGTATTTTTCTTAAACCCACCTGGAGTACTAATGGCTTTTGATAAGAAAAGAGTAGAAAAAATATTCTTATTTACAGTTTGGATGATTAGGTAGACAGTCATAAAGAAAAATAGTTTTAGACATATACAAAACTTCTGCAAACATTTGCTTTTGATGTCAACATATATATGTGTCATCCCTTCACAGCAAGGAAAATTGGTGCATCTGCATTCTAACACTACTATAAAAAATGAAGCATGTTGTTTCCTGCTGACTTGCCAGATAGGTAGTATGATAGAAGGTTTAAAGAAAAGCTTTAAAATATATTAGTGTACTTGAAAGTCAGAATATTCTTATTTACCTTCAAGTAAGCTGTACTAAATCTATGGTTATCTTATATTTGTTAGTTTTTCCTCCCTTTTATCACCATTGTCACAACTTTTTAAAGATACATAGATACAATTTAAAATGGTAGAGTAGCCTTTCACCCAGTAATATATTCTAAAAACAAGAACAGTTTTATATAAAATTAAATACAACTCTACCAAAATGGATTGTTTTGCAATTCAATCACAAACATAGTAATTTCTCTACCGAGACTCTGTCTACTATTGATGGTTGTTATTTGCACAGTAATCATCTAATTTCACTACATTTCTTATTATCCTAGCAGAGCATCTGTTTGTCAGTTCTTGACAAAACTGCACGGGTGTCTTCCAGTCTTCTCTCTGTTCTGTTTGGTTTGGTTTTTTTTCCCCCAAAACTTGTGTTTGATAACCCATACTTACATGTATTTCACTACATATAATTTATTCAAATTTCAGACTGATGATGGGATTGTGAAAATATGGAGTGAATCAGGAAGTCATGGTGATGAGTGGAACAAAGTGGAGTTACACTTGGGGAAGCTGAGGAATTTTGAAGTTATCTTTGAAGGGATTCGTACCAGAGACCTGGGAGGAGGAGCAGCAATAGATGACATAGAGTTCAACAACTGCACCACAAGTAAGTTCAAGAGGGAAGTTTTTAGAGGGATGCTACATGAGATATAGGAAGTTTTCGTTTGTTTTTAAATACATCATAATTTTACTGTTTTCATCATAATGTCACCACTCATAAAATCAGTTATGAAGAAATTGGTTTTGCTCTTATAACTTTAATACCCTTTTCTGCACACACATTAGTGCAGTGTTCTCACACTAAATTATGGCAGCTAAACCCAAGAAATTACTATGGTTTTGTTGCCTTTATTTATTTGCTTTTAAGTAAGAACTTTCCTTCTTTAATTCATTGGTAAGTTCTTGAGTCTCTGATATTGTATATAACCACTGCATATAAATTATGTCAGATTTTATCATATGTGGTCTCTGTGTTTTATTGTAAAGTCTATTGCTATAAAAATAGGTGTAGAATACAAATGAACCACTGTCAATATTCTTTTTCCCAATTCAGTTGAAGTGTTAAGGCCAGCAAGATAAAGAAAACCTTTGACTCCTTCACAGAATACTCTATTTAGTTCATATTTCTGTAGACATAGACTAAAATAGGAGCAAAGTTTCCCTTTATTAAAAATAATAAAAGCAACAACAAAACCAAAACAAAACAAACCACCAAACAAAGAATAACAAAAAAACCCAAAACCCAAGAAGATAAATACCGACTAGATCATGACTTCTGTCAAGAAAGTATGTGGACTTTCCACCTTGTAGGAAACAGTGTGACACAATAGAAGTGAATTTGTTGAGTGAGGTGATCTTTACTGATGCCACGTATCAGTACTGTGTGAGTTTTGTGGAAGTTGTTTGAGCAAGCTTTAATCTTCAGCCATAGACTGGATGCCCATTATCAGCTGAAATACGAAAATTGAACTTCTGGAGAGCATCTTTTGATCTATTTTCCTCTAAAAAATTAAGGGTTTGCATTCAGAAATTGTTGTGTAAATCAAAGAATGGAAACTGGATACCACCTGGGACCTTCTTCAGAACTGCACTTTAATAAAACTCTAAGGCAGATGTACTCTTAAAAGCTCTCCCAAGCACATGAGCATTAGTGATCCCTTGTGTTTTTTCAAAGTCCCCATTGTTGTGCATGTGATTGTTCTCCAAAAAACAAGGGGAGATCAATAAGGACACCCTGATAGAGATGGTAGGTCAATATCCCCCTATCATCTTGAATAACAAAGTGGATGCTGGTCTCTCTTGCAACTCGTTGTCAGTTGTGTTCACATGTATTAATTCATACCAGTGGTTCTAGTTAAACCACATTTCTGGGATTCTGTCCTGTTTTGGGGCTACAACAAATTAGACACTTCAGTTCACAGTCAGATTCATGAAGATATTCAGCAAAAAAAAATAGCAGAATTTATTCTTTTAAGGAAGCAATATACTTGTTGAGTTCATAAAGATGGTATCAACATATGTTCATATTAGGTAAAAGTATTTCTTCTTATTCTTAAGTCCACACATTATATAATAACCCAGAAAATGGCATCATATAACTGGAAATATTCCACAGAGTTGTCGATGCAAGGAAGGAAATTGTTTCAATAAGGAGTTGGAAAGCTGTCATATGGAGGATCTTCAATCTCTTGCAACGTTATGTTCGCTGAAATTTACATTGATTTTAGTCTATGACCCTACAAATCTGAATGTTAACAGTGTCTTGCGTTAAAATACCTTTGCAGTGAAACAGTTCGGAAAGGAACTTTGTTCATTACTTTATAGCAACTATTTGTTTTACAGCACTGCTTCAGCAAGAAGCTCTGTTGGGAAAGCAGTTGCACCATGTGCTCTGACTACTTTCACTTATTTAAATCTTCAGCATAGTAATATTCCTGTGTATTTTGCAGAAAATTATTGTTTGTGAAGATTCAGAGGAGGTTTTTTTCATAGAAGTTTGAAATGTACAATTGAAGTTAAATATGCAATACAAATTTTTTAAAGATTGATTTAGGAGATTTGGAGACCCAAGATGCTAATCCTTTATGGAGCCATCACTTGCATGGTCATTGATTTTGCACTCTAATAGGGTACAGTCTTTATACAGTCAGGGATCATTCCCTTACGACATCTCTGGTAGTGTATTCTAGGTACAGCAGGGTTATGATTAAAGTTTAGGTGTATCTATCCTTTGGGAATGTGTTTATGCTTATGCCTTTGCTTTTCAGCAGGATCAGAGGCCTATCATATGCTTTTTAACTGTATCTCTGTGCATCTATGAAAATGCACGTCTGTAAAAAAAACAAAGCAAACAACACAAACCTCAAAAAACAACTCACACCCCACCTCACCCCTCCCCACCATTACCCCCTGATTTTCCTATCTCTACAATGATACTTAGGCTCAAACCAAAGTCAAGAGGGAATCATTGCATTGCCATTAGCACCTCTCACATCAGCTCTGTATATGACTTTTTTTCCTTCTGCCCCAGAAGGTGAAGTGTGCTTGCTTAATTTTCTCAAGACTTTTGGTATGCTGACCTTCCTGTTGTCACGATGACATGAAGGAGCCTGATCTGACCTTTCTCCTTCCTGTTGTTATTGATTCTTTACCTTTGTAGAACAAACAAGCAAAATACATTTTGTCAGTTTCTCAAAAATAACATTTCCCACCTGACCCAAGCCTGGGGCATTCAGGATAGAGAAAGCATGTCATGTATAGATTGTATTTTTTGCAGCACAGAGTTCACAGTTTTATTGTGTCTGTTGTAACAAAGCTAAAAGTCAGCAAACACAATCTTACTGTGGCCAAACTCAAGAAGAAGAGTAGCCTACAAAGCAGAAGGGAGTCGAGGGCTTCTGATCTACAAAATGACTTGATTTACAGCACTTACCCACATACTGTGTTTGTAGTTGTAGGATTGCTGAGCTAGACACATGGCCAGGGTCCTGTAGTGGAACTGGGGCCACATTGTTATTTTCCACTTGATCTTATAATGCTAAACTAAAATCTTATACGTTATGGGTACTCTGAACATTTTAATTACATAAACAGTGGAATAGACCATGCACGGAAAAATCTAGGAGAAAACTGAAAATAATTAAAACTTGAATAACAGGTTTAAAATAAACAGAATGGAATTGAAATGAGAATGCCTTAAATTGCATGAGAAAAAAATTAATATTTAGTTGCTTCCCAGCAGATGGCATTTAGTGGTGAAAACCAATGTTAGAGGAATTCTAGAGCTTCCAAATATTTTGGGATAGCCTTCTCCTCACAGACTGTCCTTTTGGAAGCTGATGAATGGTATTCCTGGAACATGGTTTACAGTCAGCACAATAAAATAATTGCCCCTTTACAGAAACTATGTGCTCAAGTTGAGACAGTGAAAAGGGAAGAAAGAGGCAGCCCATGTGAGATTTTTGAAATGTGAATATTAGATCTGTTTTTTGCAGTATGTTTTCACAGGTTATAGCAGTGTTTAATAAACTTAAATACTTATTTTATTTTACATGTATTTTCCTTCAGCTTGCTTCCATACAGTGTGTTACAGAAATAAACTGTATGCATCATAAGAGTATCTGCACCGAGGTGGATTCTTTGCTCTTCACTTACATAGCTGTGATTTACATAGCTCATTTTATATGAGGATTTTCAACTCATCAAAGAGAATCTTTTCACTGCTTCCTTTTAAAAATTAATCAGTCAACAGCTTCTCTATCAGTAGAATACTACAAATAACTCTGTTTATTATGATCTGAACTTCTGGGGCCCTATACTTTAAGGCTCATTTCCCTCAGGTGTCACTAATTTCTAAGGAAGCGAAGGACAAGAAGCAACTGTGGGTTTGTTGAAAATATGAGCTCTAGGATATGCTGTCAAAGATAGAAAAAAACCAAAGATAGAAATGAGTGTTATCAGTTGGTTTTGAGAGGGTAAGCTATGTTCTGATAACAAAAATAAGTTAAATTCCAAATCCGATACATTTTATTTTACAGGTTTAATTAAAAATTCTGAAAGATAGTGGAGTCACATCACAGCTGGACAAAAAATTATCCTTAATATTAAATTAATTGATGTATTGATTGTTTTTTCACCTTCTTGTTCAATAATTCTTTATACAACCTTAGTGACAGACTATGTGACCTGAATGGAGATTAGTGTGGTCATTTCTTGTGCTTTTTAATATTTAACTCTACCATGCATGAGGTTATTTGCAGGCTAGAAAACATATCTCCATTTTTGCCTTAATGAGAAGGTAAAATACCTATGAGAGTCATACAGAATAATCCCTAATGATAAATTTATTTTTGACACTTATGACATTTAACTTCATGATAAAATCTTCTAAAAATTCTGTCAGAAATAAGCTGTGGTTTGCTATCATTAAGGATCACTTCAAGCATTATTGATTTGGTTTTCCAGCTGATGGCTCACTGTCATATAATAGTGAATCAAAAGCACAACTTGTCAGACATGCTATTGCCAGTAGTCTGAATTTTGTGCATCTGTAATTTTAAAGAAAAAGAATCCTGTACTCCAGATACACAACTGCGAGTATAAGCGTGGACATATACCTCACTCAGCCACATTATATATACTGATTTTGGCCTCCCAGGGCACCACCTGAAAAACTAACAATGAAAGATAAATGAAAATAAGAGAGTCTAAATTAAAATTAGACAGAAAGTTCTAGAACATTTTGTTGTTTACATGATTTATATAATTATATAATTTTTCATAGTCTGGGAATTAAGTGCCATAGTAGTCCTGGAATAAGAAAGAGCCATTACAGCTCCAGTGATCTTTTTGGGTTGACTTTTTGGGATCAGACTTCACAAGCTTTTATTATAATGTTTAAGGTAAATAGGATAGTGGCATTACAATTTTTATTTAATTTTTAAAAGAAAGAAAAGTAAAAATTCCACAATCTATTAATAGGAAATTGCTTTACCAGGTTAACAGAAATTTTCCTTAAAATATAATAAAGCTTGCTTTGCCTGGCAGTAAACTTTTTTTTCCCCTTTCTCCTTGTGTATTTGTATTCCTCCTCACCTACTGTTTATGGCAAAGACCATAGGTGAAGGTACTGAAATCTTTTGAACAACTTTACTTCCATGCTCTCATAAACAAGAAGCTTTGAAAGTTTCAGCAGAGAAATCTTTCTCATTAGAATTCCATCCTAGCTTTGCAGATCAGAGAGACAATAACTAAAACATCCTAGTGTTTGTGTGTATGGGCCAGGTTTTTTACTTTTAAAACAAGCCAGTGTTCCCTTTGAATCCTCAGCTATGTATCATGCAAAGCTTTACGTTTAGTGGGGAATTTAGTTCCTTCTTCTCAAACACTTGAGAGAAGTTCAAACTCATAATAGAAGTATTCAGGACAAATCTGGCCCTGAAGTGACAGGGAAGGGAATTCAGACAGAGAAAGCTGCCAGACCTAAATTAGTCACTGAAGACATTCATTTGTGTTCAGAGAGTTACCTAATTTTTTTATATTTTCTTTTTTTCCCCCCTTCAAAGTATTTTAATGATTCATTATGTCTTTCACTTGTTTTTATAAATAGGTCAGTGTCAAGGTATTCTGACATGGGGCACTGGAATTGCATGACCTGGATTTTGCCTTTACAAGGAAATTATTCTTTGATTTGTGAGCTGTCCTTGTGATTGTTAGCTATCAATTTAAAATTTTCTGCTAAGTACTGAATCCCCTTCACTACAGAGAAAGAAAGCTCATTTTGAGAAGTCTAGAAATTCAGGTAGCTTTAAATTATTTTGGCTTAGTGTAAGATACATTAACATGAATGTATTTTATCATTTGAGGGAAAATTTTACTTCACTCAGATCTCATTACACTCAGCAGAGGGTATAGGTATGCACAATTTGGTTCTAGACAGGAAATAATCTCCCTTTTGGCAATGTGCAAATCAGACACAGCTGCCTTTCAGAAATGTATGAAAAACATAAATTAATTTTTAGTAAATGGCCAAACATACAGTCTGGATTCAGGGAATGAATTGCATTTGACAATCTTATTCGAAAAAATTTTAAAAGGGAAAAAAAAGAAATATAACAGAAGCTTGAAAATCACAGAATTCTCTAGGTTTTACTGCACTGTTCAGAAGTCATTGACATACGTGCAAACTCTAGGATTTCTATTTCTGTTTATGTAAAAAATGTATGAGCTTAACCAAAAGGATTTTTCACTATCTTTTTGTAATTCTCAGGGATGTATTAGGGATGCACATGAATTCATTTGCCACAGAGTTTGAATATGAGAAAGAAGTAATAACTTTTACCTCATTTTTCATTAAGAGATCTTGGTGGCATTTTAAGTTTCTGTTATCTCATGGGAAACTTTTGAAGAAGAATTGCTGACTCCAAAGATAGTTTGGTTTGCTAGCACATGGCTGTAAATTTGGATTTTCAGTATAATATTAAAATCTCATCATTTTGACATCTACTTCACATATTGCTTACTCTTCATAACCATTGGTAGATTTCTTAACTCCACATATTTCAAATGGGCCACAAGGGAAGGGCTTTTATAGCTAGTAGAATATACAGGGTAGAGGTGAATGGACTTTATATATATATTTTTTTTTAATCTTACAATCATTGTCTGTAAAGGTGATACTGGAAGAATGACCACTGTCCCAGCCTGAGTTCATTTTCATAGGAAATTACTCTAAAAGGTAGGCACCCTTCCAGTACAGTCAAACTGCATATAACCCATCATACACCTCCATGCAAGGTGACACCCAAGATAATTTCACATCTAACAACAATTCTGCAGAGACAGGGAAGCACTTAGCTGAGAAAGTGTCTCCTTGTTGCAGATAATTGCAGCTTGCACTGGGTGCTGTACTCCATTGGTCTGTCACAACAACCCCTGTGGACCACATTAGGACAAGTCCGTGTACTAAAAAAATAAAATATTCATTCTAAGAAATCTGTGATAACTGGAGAGTGCTGTGATTGAGTGGTTGGGATCGATTCTACATAACAGCAGAAGCAACAGTTTGGCACTCATTTTGTAGTGTAAATATCATTGAAAAGCTCTAAAAACAATCTATTCATCTGAACTTTCTGAGGTGCAATGTAACTATACACCGGAATTAGGATAGAGGAGAGACAGGGAGGGGAAAAAGGATCAAGAAGTCAAGATCATGTGTCAAATTCCTTCAGGAGATATATTTATCTGGTTGAACATGTCCATAATTACTGAGAAATAGAATTTTCTGCAAAAGCGTCTCATGATTTTTTTACCCTATCTCCTCTTCTCCCTTTCTTTTACCACTTGCAGTCTCCAAAGAGATAAAGCCAAGAACAACCAGACCCGCATTCATTGCTCAGTCCTCAGCGCTTCTTCCTCGTGTCTTCTTTGATATTAAGCAAAATATGGTAGATCCCTACATGAGAGTACTATGAGTATGAGCTCCTTATCCTGCTGATACACTCCATACCAAAGGCTGGTCGTTCAGTCTTTATCAAATATAAAAGCTTCTGTCCTTGTCTCCTGTGGATTTATATACTCCGTGATATCAGCACTAGAAGTTCAAACATTTTCTTTTCTTTTGTGTTGCTTGAGCCAGAGCCATTTCTACATTTCCAGAACTATGAATAAATTTTTTATTCTTCCCATTTATCTGGGGGCCTTAGGCACCATACTACTTGCTTTGAACAGCTTTGGGAAGTCCATTGGCAGAAATTTGTACTTACAGGTCAAAGTCTTTCCTAAGAGTCAATAGAATTTGTTAGATCTGCTGTTTATGTATGACAGAGTCAAAGAAAGTGTTTGAATTAAATCTGGCCTTTTGAGTGATATATTCCATGAGGACAATTCTCCACGGTTTTAGAATTAAAAAAGAACCCTATTTGAAATGATATCTATCTTGCTCGAGGAGAAACTTTTAATCTAGTTTTCCTTGCAGAGTATTTCCAAGGTAATCCATGGAGAGAAGCATTATTGATGAGTTTGCTAATACAATTCTAATGTTCTATAAAAAGTCATGCAGAAAAGAGAACTGAACAATTGAAGTAAGCAAATGAAAATTTGATGCAAATTGTGTTTCATAATTTCTGAATCTCAGAGAACTGAGTGGAGTTGAATAATGAAACCTTCCAGGAGTGTGTATTTCATAAATTCCAATTTAAACAAAGGGTGAAACTTGCAAATTAAATTTCTTTCAATTGAATAATATTTTCAACAAGATATTTTAATTTTTATTTTAATATTTGATTATTTCTGTATCTCAAGTATTGTGCAAGAGAGGAGAGAAGTGATATAAGTACTCCCACTAAACAACAAAATGTAAACAACAAAAACCAGAAAGAGGTTAATTTTCAACTTTGAAAACATTTCTACTCAGGAAGGACTGTAATTTCTAAAAAGACAAATAGTGGGAAAAAAGTCTAATTTCCATTGAATTTACGTTGTATGTTTCATTTCACACAGCTGACACGATGGTGGTGTACTGCTGAGTGAGTGCATTTGTTTCTCTTGGAGAGCAGAGATTAGAATCTTGCTAAACAGCAGCTCAGTGTACTTGACCTTCAGGTACACCCTGCTGTCCGAAACAGGTCAAGGTCTTATTCACTGCAGCCTTTAACAACTAATTTGGGATTCATACTATGCCTTTCAAAAGCACAAAGCAATGGCCAAACACAACCTCTGACAACCTGTGTCTTTAGTGTTGTAATATTAGAGCATCTCTTCCTTTCGGCTGCGTGATCAATCACTTCTTTTATGATAAATATTTTAAACATTCACTCTGTGTCACCAAATCTATAACATTTGGTGCTATCTGTGAAACTTGTATTTTTTTTGCTGTTATCCATTTTGATTCAGACAGTTAAGATCTATAGCTTATGGGACTGACATTCAACCTGCCTTGTTCTTTCTGTAATTTTAGATGTAATGGATATCACAGGAATATTTACCTCTTACAAAACATTGGTACAAGTAAGCTCTTGTACTGAACTGTCACTGACCTGTTACTAGTAGCAAACTTAAAGGAAAGAAGACTGAGTTCTTTCATAGTCAGTCCTTTCCTGGTAATTGACAAAAAAGAAATATCTGGGTTAATAGTGTTTTATTTATCAGCTATCTCCAAATAAATCTCATAATGTCTATAAATTCTGTGTCTATTATATGGGTTAGTCTTCCATAGATAACATACATTGGACATGAGTATAAAATATATATGGCTATAGCTTATGAGGTATCCACAATAGAGTCACAATTTATTTGTGGTATGCATGATGTGCATCTGTGTCTTGCGTGCTTTCTATGCACATACAAACACACACAGGTGTTCTTGCTGGGGAAGTTCTTATCTTTGCCGCTATTCTGAGAATTACATTGTCCAGAACAAAATATGTAGAAAGGAAAGTGTATGTAAATGCAAGTTCTATGGCAACCATCTTAACATGCTTATTTTGTAGGGTTTAGTGATCCAGAAGCCAAGCCAGTTCTGTTGGTTTTAAAAACTACTTAGAAGATTATATGGCTCTATGCTGCATCAATACAAAATTGTACTTAATTGAAAAGTGATATCCTGTATATGCTTTTTCCTTTTCAAGTACTGCCATTTCATTTGGCGAAGGGATTTGCATAACATGCAGTCATTAGTTACCACTTCATCTAAAATATGTCTTGTGCTAGTTCCTTGTGGTGTCCTGGCGTTTTGGAAAAGCTGTAGTTCTGAGGGCAATCCAAATAAATGGGTACAATAAACCATTACAATTTTTCTATACCATAACAATAGTTTGGTTTTGGGTTTTTTTCTTCTAATTTATAAGAATCTAATCCCCAAGTACTTTCTGTAAGGGAAAAAATTGATTTATAAGGATACGTGCTACTGCCAGACAACTTTGACCTACAAGAAAATAAATGGTTTAATTGCTCTACTGATTCTTATTAATCTAGTTATTTCTATGCTGATCTAAACTTTGGTTGTTATCATAAGCTATTCAATTCTTATCTGTGTTTACATTTTATATTCCATATTATTTTATTTTGGTTTGGGGTGATGTACTTCGCTGCCAGTATTGTTTTTTTACTGGGAAAGAAATGGATTGTGGTCTTTTAACCTGCAGCATATCTATATAATCTTCAGATCCCACAAATTTTTGGACTGAGTAATTGGAGGAGAAGAAAGAGCAAAACATAATGAAAATCAAAAGTAACTTGCCCAAGAAATGTGCAAGAGTGCTGGAAAATAATAAATTTTGTTGGAGCTTCTGTTCTCATTAAAAAAACAAAACCAAAACAAAACAGTCCCCACTCCCTCCCACCTATTTTTGTAGCTCTGAGCCATTCCTCTGTCACTCATGCTATGCCTGTAGAGCAGCACTCCATATCTGTAAAGATACTTTTCATTATGTAAAATTGTGTTTAGAGCTCAATAAACTTCTGATTGTTCAGTTTAGTGCTTAAACCAAAGATTTGGAAGAAAGTCCAAAAGGTTGAAAAAGAATATTTATTGCTTTTTCATTAAGTCCAAGATACTTTCTGGTCAACAGTTTTCTCAAATTAAAATGAAATGTTTTCTTTTTATTTTGGATATCTTAGCTATCTGCAAATTTTTCATACCATATTCAGAAATAAGCTTAGTACTTATCAAAAACGTTTCAACTCCCTGTAACTCCTCTCATTCCTATTTTGTGACAAATCCATATTTGTGGATATTTCACCGTTTTACACCTCTGACATTTTCATACGTGGTATCAGCTCATTATTTTGCTTGCTGTAGCTCACTCATCCATTTTAATATTGTAGCTGCTCAAAGACAATTTCAGAGCAATACAGTAAGTAAAGTACAACTGATAATTTTTTTTTCATTATAATCTTCATCTTAATTTGCTTGGAGTGTATTCAAAATTAGAGGTTTTTTTTCCTTACAGGTTTCTTGAGCTCTTAAGAGAACAAAGAGACAAGAAAGAAAATTTGCCATATCTTTTCATGATTTTTTCTGCTTAGAATATTTTTTCTGTATGTTTGGATTTTCAGGAAATGTTGTGAGCTAGACTATTGGGAAAAATATAATGTTACATGCTATATATAATCAACCATCATCCAACACATGATATCATTCTACTTACTGGTCATCAAAGTACAGCTGAGGAATATGAATATGAGACAAAATGACAAAATGAGACTTAATGAAAATTTCTCATTTTATCTGAAATGTCAGCTCTAAACATAAAGCTATTCATTAGCAGACATCATTTTGCTTGGTAATAAAACTCCCTAGAAGGAGGTTTGAATACTATTCTCCAAATACAGTACTGATAGACACAAACTCAGATTTTGGAAACCCTGTAATTTTGAGGATGAAATTACAAATGGGCAGGAAAATATTTTAAATATCTTCTCTTTTTCTTTGTTCAAAGTTGTTTCTAACACATTTTCCCTTATGTTCTTCAGTATACTTTTTGCTAATTGAGTTGATTTTTTAATATTATATTTGAAGAATTTCTGGTAAAAATGAAATTTCTAAGTTGCAACTAATGTGTGAACTTGTCTTTGGTTATTGGGTTTACTGACACTGAAGTTTCATTTTATGGTTAAATCGCACCGTATTTCTTGTTTTGATTTAGTTTTTAGCTGGTGTAGAGTTCTAGCCAGAATAAGTGTACTCTGGAAAGTTGATTTTTTATGCCATATTTCTGAATAGAGTTTAGAATATTTGGTTACACTGTGCTATGCTAATGATGGTACATTAGTTTGAAGAGGGATTTATTTCTTTCTGCCAAAGACTGAACTCCATCAGAAACTCCATCATTATCATAAATGTAACCTGATATCCTTAAAAATTACTCCAAAAGGATAAAATTCATAGATGTGTGAATTTGTGTTTGGACTTTACAGCATTCACACCGGTTGAGATAAAAATGTTCGTGATGTCTGTGTATGAATCACGTTTTATTTTAGGATAACAAAAGAGATGAATAATATTCTTAAATGTTAATGGTATGTTGGAAGTACAATAAAGTAGCTTGTTTTAAAAAAAAAACAACCTGTAATTAAGTGCTAAATATAAATGATAGAGTAACATAACATAACATAACATAACATAACATAACATAACATAACATAACATAACATAACATAACATAACATACTGTTGCTCTATCTAGGTAAAGGTGTGGAATATGACCAGTCACAAAGCCATGGATTTTCAAAAGTCACTCCCCTGCATGGTGATAATGTACCCCTTTCATACACAGTGAAATAAGATGCGGAAATTATTATATGCTAATGGCTCTGCAATTATGTAATTTCTGTCATTATTTAAGCCATTGAATGACTTAAGGAAGTAGTTTAATTTTCCAGTGCATCATTTCCAGTGCAGGGGAGGGAATGGAGATGAGGGAGTCAGACTCTTCTCACAAGTGCCTACTGACAGAAGGCAATGGGTGCAAATTCCAAAAGCAGGAAATTTCATCTTAACACAATAAACCACTTCACTATGAGGGTGACCCAGCACAAGAAGTGGTTGTCCAGAGAGGTCGTTGAGTCTCCATCTATTAATATATCTAAAACCTGACTGGGCATGGCCCTGCACAATGGGCTGTAGTAGAGGTGGCTGAAGCAGTGGGTTTGAATAGAGAGGTTTTGAGAGATCTCTGCCAACCTCAGCTATTATGCGATTGTCCAGAATTTAGGATAAGCCATATTAATGAATTTTTGGTGGTATCTTCAATCAGGTTTTATCACTTCATTTTGGAGAGGTGTGAAAACTGCCTTAACCATCACAAATGCTCGAGTCAATTTTTTTCTCAAGTCTGCTCCTCTGCTAAGGGCTCTCTGCCACATGGATTCTCTGTAAAAAGCAGCCATAGTTTTTCCTGTATTTAAGACATTCACAGCAAGCTGTTTGTGGTGTGGATCCCCTGATCAAACTGACAGTGTAAAATTAAAAAACAAAAAACAAGACAGGTATCAATTTGGGAACAGATTTTTTTTTGTATCAGTGCACAGGGATGTTTGTATTTCAAAGTCAAAAATTTAAGTCTTAAGGTCCTGCAAGTAATGAATATTAGCACTGAATTTTTTTCTTTTTTGTACTATCTGTTTTAAATATTTGGATTACATTTTAATGCAGTATTGTCACTCTATTTATTATTACTTTGAGTACATGTTGAAACTAAACCAAAAGTTTAGTTCTCCATTCCTATTCTGCTTCTGTGAGAATGCAGTTCCTCAGTCTGTAAAATTCATTAAGTACCTCTGTTTGAAGAGATTGATACCCTGGCAACAATAACAACTCCTCTTGAGATATGGGCCTGCACAAAGTTAGATATCATGGTGTTCTGGTCAGACTGTGTTTAACAATATGTCACATCTTAGTCATGTTTGAAAGAAAAAATGAAACACATTATAATGAATACAGTCAAAACAAATTCTCCTAAATGTCTTCTTGCAGAACTTGAAGCTCTAGGCTGAAAAGCGATCTAAGGTTAACAGAGTGCTTTTGAAGTGTTGCTTTTGGGGTTATCAGAACTGTTTCAATTAGTGTTAGCTAAATTATGCACGCAGTGCACTGAACTAGAAAGTAACTTACACAAGTTTCTTTATAGTCTAACAGTCCAGGGATGGCTGAATCTCGGCACTCTTTGGATTTGACCCTAACATTTCATGTGCAAGTTACTAAGCTACTCTCATTTTACAAGATGATTTTCACTCACCTTCAGAGCTGAACAAAAATTGTTGTAAAACAGATCTGTATATTAAATACCATAAGAGAAATTTCTGGGCAGTTCACACAATCAGAGTGGTAGTTTATCTAAACTCTTCTGAAAAAAAGTTAAATGGATTATAAAGGCTTTAAAAGTTTATGCATTATGCAAATGTGTATAATAGTGATTTTTCTCAGTTTAAAATTTTCTTATTTTCAAAAAAATATAAATATTAGCATATTATACATATTTGCCTGTCTACTTTTCAACAGCTCACAAAACCCTTTTTTGCAGAATGTCCACAACAAATATACTGGGGAAACAGTTATGTTGACGCTGAACTGAATTTTCTTCCAGGCAAAACATCCTATCTTTGAAGGTTTGGGCAAGGCCAATACAGTAGTCTAGAAATGTATAATGCAACATTAAAAGAGTGAGACCAAATAACATCTGTTGGAAGCAGTAAAGCCTGAAAGTCATGATGTATAAGGGTTAAAAAAATTAAAAAGAGCATCCTTTGATTTAATTACAATATTGATTCAAATGTCCTGTTGGTTTCAGTTGGAGAGAATCCCAGGGAGTGCCCTGCCCTCACTGATTTTGTGTGTGGGAATGAGAATTGCATAGAGTCTCAATTCATCTGTGACTACAAACCAGACTGTGAAGACGTATCGGATGAAGCTGACTGCAGTAAGTATCTCTTTGTGTATTAATGTAATCTTCAATTAAATTTGTAACTTTAAATTCTGTAGCATGGTTTATGTGAATTCACACAGGTGATTCACTCAGAAGATGGTCAAAAGCAGGTTGCCTTCTCCCCAGCTCTGAAGGTCTGACATTTTTAGATCCTCAGACATATTTGCTGAAATAACTATTTAAGTCTGATTTAGTTGCAAAAGTGTAACTCACTAAAACCAAAGGTTACATACTGAAAAAAACCCCACCACACCAAAGCCAAAACCAGCTTAAGGATTAAAAAACATACCTGATGAATTAAATCCATGAGTTACAATACAAATTAACTCTGACAACAAATGTAAACTCATTTATTAATGTAAAAATGTGTTGAATGGAAATATCAAAGTTGAATGGAAAAGCTAAGTAAGCCATTTATGGACAATAACATTTAGGCATGATTCTGCTATCAGAAGGTGAATATTTAAAAATGAACTTATCTCTCCTTTCAAATGAATTCTGCTTTTGTGACCTGAGTAGTGTGAGTACAGTTTCATTGTTTGTTCTTGCTTCTACTGCAGAGCTATGAAAATATTTTATTGTCATCTCTCTATTAGAGAACAGTTGGAAAAAACCTAGTCTGTTTATGTTTACCTGAGTCCTAGTGAATACTGAGACAAAATTTGTCTGTAGGCATTCTTCGCTGAGGCTGGTTGAGATGGAAGGACACAGCTCCATTTTAAAATCTGGATGAAGTTAATGGTCTTTCAAATTCAGGCCTGGAACTCCGAAGCAGTAAAACATTGTGCCCTTGTTCCTGCTCCATGTCTTTGATTATTTACAGTTACTGTCTGGACCAGGTATTTGGAGTAGGAAGCTCTAAGTAGTCCATATATACAGTTCAGTAATCAGTTTAATTGTTAATCTTTGAGCTGGAGGGTCAAATTCTGCCATAATGAAGATATGCTCAAAAGTAAGCTTGATAGATAAAGTGAATGTATCACACACATCAATTTGATGTACATCCTGTGTGTAAGTAAAAGCGCTTTATTGAAGTAAGCCAATGTTTTGTGATCCCTTGAAAATCAAAAGCCTTTTTCCTTGTATGGGGTTGCTGTATGCTTGACTGAACAGGATTACAAAAGTAATGACCCTTTATTGGATGATGAATGTTATAATGTCTTAGCCGGGCCGCAGACTTACATACTGACTGAGATACATGCTAAGATGTCACTATAGGAGATTTAACTAGGAGTTTCTCCCTTTCATAAAAGTAAATAACAGTTCTGAAGTACAAAAGCTGAAGCTGGTGTCACTATTTCTGGTTTCTACCTCTTATAGTACTTTGTGTTACAGTGAACTTTGTGAATCATACTCATGGAAATGGATTTACAATGAATGATAACTTTTAAATACTAGCTTTTTAAAAGTAGATTTCAAGATAGATTTTAAACAGCTAATCTGTAGTTCTTGTATACAATATTAATACTTTTTCAGGAGTTAGGCAAAGTAAGTGCAGCAAAATACCGTGTAAACTCACTCTTGTAACATATTCCAGACCTAACAGACACACAGTAAATTTGAATTGCCATCCAAAGTGAACTGTTCAGTAAAGATATTCAGAAAACTATGGAGGCACTTGATTTATTCTCTAAATACTGTTATAGGATATAGTAGCTTCATTGGGGGAGGGTGGTGTTCTGTGTTTTCTGGAAGGACTCTTAGTCAAAAAATAGATGGGAATGTTCCAGGCTGTAAGTGATCTTAAATCACAGTAAAGCAACTCAGTCTTTGCTATACTGAAGAAAAGCTTTTCCAAGGGAGGAAAAAAAACCTACTGATATTCACTTAGAAAAAATAGACTGAAATATCTTTTTATTGTAGATGGAAAGGCTGTAGATACATCAAAATATTTTCATCAGTCTTTAATCTTGCTGTTTCTACTGAAGTGTAATACAGAGATACAGTAATCTGGCATTCAGAATACTCAGATAAGCCTCAGGTATAATATGTCCCTGTCTGCTCTATTTTAGTTCCAACAAATGATGCCTTACATTTAGATAAACACACTTTTTCCCTGAGCATATATCTTATAGATGGGAATAAACAACATTAATGGGCACATAATGCCTTCTATGGCATTAGATATGGAAACCTGATTTTTTAATGAAAAGGCAACAAGAGCCGCTTGATGAGAAAAGAAAGCAGAACGGGCACAGAAAAGCCCTTCACAGTCTAACCTGTCCCATCACAAGTGGTTATGGCCACATTTGTCTGCAGTTTTCTCCTTTGCGCTGAGCTCAAGGTCTGAGCTTATTTCACATTCTACTATAGTTTTACACAAGTGTAACTCCAAAAAAGTAAATGGACCATAATCTACTCAGCAGCAATTCCTCTGTGCAGGATTTACAACAGAACCTGGATGAAATGAACTGCATCCACATAGGCTGGTGGACTTTTTTTTTTTTTTTAATAAACTCGTGGAAATTACTTACTCTATGTTTCATTCAGTCCAGTCAGGCAATCTTGCAAAATTTTCATTCTCTTTCAGTAAGCTGCTGAAAGTACTGAGGTGAAAAAAGCACATGTGAAAGCAGTTTCAATTTTCATGAATTGCAGCCAACTGTATACACAGATTTGATTAATAGCAAACCCCAGTGTTGATGAACCAACTAGAGGAGTGCTTGAATTATTGAAATAAAAGCAATTTTTCCAATAAATGGAGCAATCTTCTTCTGTTGACTTCTAAATAGGGTATGCCTACCCATAAAAAAAAGCATCCAGCAGGTGCAGATGTCACGTGACTCTGTCAAACCAGTAAGTACTGTTCATAAATATTTATTAATAATTGCCTTCTGAATGCACTGTTAATATATTAGGGTAAAAATCCTGAAGTCAAGTATTCTATTATGACTAGTGTAAATTCCAAATTGATTTGGACTTCGAACTTGTTAGAGATGTACAAGAAAATTGTACTTGTTTTTTTCAATTAACGGGTTCCCTTTGCCCTCCCTGCATGTGAGGGTGTTAGTTGTTGGAGTTAGGCTTTATTAGGCTTACATGATGCTTGTAATACAGTGCCAATGCAGGTGCTCACTGCATTTGACTACCACTAACAAAATCACAGAAGGCTTGAGGTAGAAAGGTACCTCGGGAGATCATCTAGTTCAACCTTCTGCTTGAAACAGAGGTTTGCAATAGGTTGAAACCTCTGCAATAGGTTGCACGGAGCTGTGCCAGTCAGGGTTTGAATACCTTCAAAAATGGAGACTCCAAAATGTATCTGGGCTACTTATATCAGTGTTTTACAAGCCTGACAGTTAAAAAAGGTTTTTTCCTTAACCTTAAAAAGTGCTTCCTCTATTTGTGTCCATTGCCTCTTGTCCTGACACTGGGCACCACTTAGAAGAGTCTGTCTTTAAACCATCCCAGCAACTATCTCTATACACTGACAAAATCCCACTGAGCATTCTCATCTTGAGCCTGAACAGTCCCAGCTCTGTCAGTCTATGCTCATGAAAGACACTTCAGTCCCTGGAGTACAGTAAAAGTACATAACAGAACAGTGCAAATCCTTCCCATAGCATACAGGATTTTGACCCAGTGAATAACCTATATTGGATCAAAATTACACTTCTTTTAACATATTCATCTTATACTATTTAACTAAGATGACACTTTTTTTACAGAGAACAAAAGTCTGCAGGTTTACAGTGTGTGTGCAGATCTTGGTCATAAGCAGGTTTATGATAATGTTATTTTCATAAAGAACAGCCTCAGTTTTATATTAGCATCAAAGTAGAAAATAGGAAAAAGCCAAAACCAGATTACTAAAAGGTAATTAAATCTACTATTTTTATCTGTATCCTTTATACCCAGACAATGATACATGAATTGTTGTATTTTAATATTGCAGAATACTTCTAGATTGAGGAATATAGTCTAAATCCTCAAATCCCTTCTGAAGAGTCACAGTCAGACCTGTTTCTAAAATGCATGTCTGATTGTGATGTTTAATAGTCTGGAACCTTTTTCCAGAGTCTTCTCACAGAGTAGTCCTCACTCTCACTCAGCAATTGTGTAGCTGCCTCTGCTTTATAACTAAAGGAAAGACATTTTGGAGCCAAGAGGAGAGGTTGTGGTGCTATTGTACCACATCTCTACCACACCATTTATATGATTTTTTTGATTAATTACTTTTCCAAAGTCACCTGGAGCATTAGAGGGAGAGCTAGAAATGGGAAATTTAACTCAGGTCTCCTGAATTCAGTCAGTGTCCTAATCACTGGAACATACCTCTCATAATAAAGCTGCAGTCAGACATAGCATTTACAAGGATGATCCAACATGTGCTTATGAAAAATGCCACTGTGGAAGTGCAGTCCAGTTTTGCTAGCTAATTGTCTGGAAATCATTCTGTCTATTCACCTTGGATAAGAACTAAATTTGATGAAGTCTTTGGTTTGTCCTAAAGACTTACATGGGTATTTCTCTGTAATAAAGTTTATACCTGTTCTTAAAGTGAAGAATTAGCTTTTTCTGTCCTCATTAACTATCACATATTACTTATGTCCGCACATGGAATTCAGGGAATCACAGCGTTAGCCATACAGAATCCATTCCATTAGTGTGCCCATTATAGCACCTTTACATAGAGCTGGGATGACAATTTACTTCTTGCTGTATTTTCAGGTTATTACACAAGTATTCCTGGAAGCTGTAACTTTGAAACACAAGATCAAGAGTGGACAACTGCATGTGGATTAACACAAGACACTAGTGATGATTTTGACTGGAATATTAGCAACAGTGCTGTCACAGGACAAACGGGTCCTCATACTGACCACACACCAGGTATTGCCATGTGTACTACATCACTTTTGGGAAAATAAAATATTCACTGAACTAAAAAAAAACCCCAAACAAACAATGTAAATCGGTGCTGAGATAACAGCACATCTCAGTGTCATCAACTGATGCATGGGAATCGTTCAAGGCTGCTTCAGGAAAGGTTCAGACTGGACGTTAGGAAGCATTTCTTTACCAATAGGGAAGTCAAACACTGGAACAGGCTTCCTAGAGGTGGTCGGTGCCCCACGCCTGACAGCGTTTAAGAGGCATTTGGACAACGCCCTTAACAACATGCTTTATCTTGGTCAGTCCTGAATTGATAAGGGAATTGGACTAGATGATCATTTTAGGTCTCTTCCAACTGAAATAACACTATTCCATTCTATTCTATTCTAATAACAAATTTCAGCTACATAATGTCAGCTTCTGATATTAAAAGATGAATTCTCTGAAATTTTAACTGGCTACAGTAATACTCTTCTCTTTGTCAATATTTTAAATAATCTACTTTTCCTGGAGTGTGGTACCATCCTAATGAATTTTAGAAAAATGTGCAATCATATGCAGGCTGAGGAGCAATGTGTGTGGCTGTGCCTAAAGTTCCTATCTTGATTTAACTTACCTCCCTGGCACTGGGTTGCCAGAGATCTTAATATAGAAGTTTTTCCCAAGATGTTGCTTGGGAAAAATTCATTACCAGAATGCCTATTGATTGTCAGGAAAATGAAAAGTATTGATAGGAAATTACAGTAATCTGTGTTACGTAGACAGCAAGCATAATTATATTTCATATTATAAAAATATTAAATAATATATCCTTTACATTATACAATATATCTGGGTGGGATATGCATTTCCATCACAAATGTACCAATCTCTATTTGAGAAGTAGTTAACTTTCTTTCAAGAAGCCTTAATGGTTAGAATCCCCATCTTAATTTCCATCTAATCAGAAAAGTATAGTTAGCATTCAAACTAGAAGTATCACAATCTCTACTATTTTTCTCTTGGATTTGTGAGCAGCAGCATCTCCAGAGTTTGACTCTTTTTTTTGTGTTTTATGTTTTCAAAATCAACAGAGACATCTTACTGCGGGTGGCTGTACCCTTTTCTGTCCAACTCGTTTATCCTTCCTTTTCCTTGAGAGTGTTCTGCACCTGCTGCGGGAACTGCTCAGCTGATCATGAGGGAACTGCTTATCTACCACAAATCACTGTTTTTGCAGACATTCCCTCTACTTTGTGTTGCAGGCTGTAAATCTGGAAGTTCATTTCTCTTGGAAAGGGACAGAACAGACAAGGTAGAGGTAGAAACTATTGCAGCTGTTCCAGGCAAGCTGTTTCTTGCAAATAAGTAGTTTGACTTGCTTTCTTGCTGTTTCTTTGATGCAATACGATAATAAAACAACCACTAGCCCCTGGCTTTTTAAGGAGATTTTGTGTGCTTTTCTATTTCATTTTCTGTCATTTAATTAGTTCTTTGTTTCTGTGAAATTACCCAGCAATTGTAAGAAAAACAAAGTTAATAAAAAGTGAAGCAAAAGGAAAATAAAATTAGAGCTAATGTGTTTACAAAATTACCCAGATTTGTAATTTACTTTTCAATTACCCGGGCAAGAAATATTCACATTACCTATAGAGGAAACACTTGCCACAATTGCCAACAGCCTGTAATACTTAGAAATATCTATCAGTCCATCAGGTGTAGGTTGGATATTAGGAAAAGGTTTTTCACCCAGAGGGTGGTTGGGCCCTGAAGAGCTTCCCTGGGAAGTGGTCACAGCACCAGCCTGACAGAGTTCAAGAAGCCTTTGGACAATGCTCTCGGGCACATGGTGTGACTGTTGGGATGGCATGTGAAGGGCCAGGAGATGGACTTTGATGATGCTTGTGGGTCCCTTCCAAGTCAGGTTATTCTATGATTCTGTCTAGCACAAGGGATATCTAGAACAAGGGACATTTTGTTATACCAAGAGAGGAAAGATTTAGATTAGAAATTAGGAAATTATGAAGAAATTCTTTGCTCTGAAGGCACTGAGACACAGGAAAATTTTGTCCAGAAGCTGTGGATGCCCCATCCCTAGAAGTGTTCAAGGCCAGGCTGGATGTGCTTTGAGCAACCTGATCTAGTGGGTGGCATCCCTACCCATGGCACGGGGTTGGAACTAGATGATTTTTAAGGCCCCTTCAAACCCAAACAATTCTATGATTATATGAAATACACAAAGATTGAACATGGAAGATCTCCATACAACCAAGGTATGATATACATGTATGTTATGAAAAAAAGATTTAAAAAGTACTAGTATCTGTGTGTATAAAAATGCTTATAAACTGAAGCATAAAATAGTTTTGAAAACCTCTAAATGTTTTTAATCTTCTTTTTAAGGTAAAGGTCGGAGGTTTTTGTATGTAAACTCATCCACCCAGAAGGAAGGAAACAGAGCAAGAATAATGACCACCAAACTCTTCCCAGCTAGTCTTGGGGTCTGTAGGGTTCGGTTCTGGTTCTGGATGTTTGCTTCCAGGCAAACAGGGGTCTTAAAGGTGAGAGAAAATGCACTTCTACTTCATCATGACATAATAATATTTATACATGTATGTTATGAAAAAAAGATGTCTAGGATTGCATATTTTGCATTTTTGTGTCTAGGATTACCAAAATCTCAGGAATTTATGTTAACAATGCTTCACAACTTCACTGTAGTTACACCTATATACAAATTTTTTCCTGATAAGATCAATGACAATTCTGCTTTAGTTTTAGTTTCACTTGAAGTCCTTTCACTACGTATATAAGAACTAACATTGCACATTTGACTAGCATACTAAAACCTACCCAATACCACCACAGTTCTCTGCACAATTCACTCTTTAACATAAAAGAGACGCAATTTCCAATGCTTAGTGGCTTAAAATAAAAGATTTTTAAAAATTAATGTAATCATGTGTGAAGGGTGTTTTATTAAAAAAACCTGGAAATAAGGTATTTAACTGTATTAACAATTATAGCTCAAGCTTCCATGAAAATGTCATCTTGCTGTTCCCCAAGCAGCCTTAACGGGTACACTTTAGGTTGTTAAGTACTCTAGTAACACCCCAAGCAGGGATGTGAACCGCTGGCAAACAACTCACTTCATGTGACTCACTGAATTGAAAATGTTGCACAGTTCCTTTTTAAATTACCTGAGAAAGACTCCTATCTGTGGGGGTTTGTTAAATTTTGAAAATGTGGGTTATGTTATTTTTTTAGTTAGAGACAGAATATAAATTTTGCACCTGCTACCAAACTGCTGAACTAAGTTAATCTATGTTAAAAGTGAACAAGAATATTTTTGTAGTCTTGGACATTGAATTAAGTCAGGAAGTTTGTACCGCTGTTTTCTCCACTGGAAAAGATAATCATAGCACAATAGTATATACAATATAATCCATGGGATTATAGTGCAGTTAGGTTGGAACGGCCTCAGGTGGTCTCTAGTCCAACCTCTTGCTCCAAGCAGGGTCAGCTACAAGATCATGTTGGGTGGCTCAGGAATTTACCCAGTCTTGAAAATGTCCATAAATGGAGACTACTCAGCCTCTAAGGGCAAACTCTGCCTGGACTGGTCAACTTTCCACCATGAAAAGACTTCTCCTTACACCCAGCCAAAGAATAATGTTACCCTTCATTACACCCTTTGTCTTTTTTTTTCTTTTTATTTTAAATCAATTTTTTCAGGATGGGGTTTGCATCTCAATTTTATCTCTAGCACCTAGTTTATAGATACTCTGAGTACTGCCGTAAATGTATTGTTAATAATGAAAAAAAAAGCTGTACTGCATGAAGTTAGTATAAGCAGCAATAAAAAGCAAACATAAATTCCTTTTTTTCATCTGTTGATAGCTGAAATACTGTAAGATTATCTATGACTAGCTATTTGTTTAAATTCAAGTATCCTGGACATTACAGCGTGTAAGATTGATGATGAGACTCTTTGAAGGAGCTTTTGAATGTTTTCAGGCATCACAGAACACAGCGTTTGTGAATAATTAGATGTGTGTGGCCTATGTGTGTTAGTAGGCAGACAGCCAAACAGAATTCGCTTTTTAATTGTTTTATTCTTTTTAAACAGGCTAGTTTAATTAACTCTCATTGCCTTCAATTTCATAAAGAATTGTCTTAGTCCCACATACAAATAAAGTTCCCTGTTCATGGCTTTGCGACGTGTACTCTTTATGTAGAAATATATAACAATATTCACAACAGACTGAAATGCTCAGAAAGAAATATCATCCCATCACAGACTCAATTTACCTCTATGGGTATTTTCTATCAAACTAATAACTTGTTTCAGCATCAACTGTTGCTGTTATTAAATCAAGAATATAAATTAACTGTACCCATTCAAGTGAAAAAGAAAAAAGGCCTGAAAAGAACAAAAAAAAGAAAAGCAATAAAACCAACAGCCCAAAACTTCTAAAGGAACACCTCTGTGAAGAATTTTTTTTTCAGTTTGCACTGGAGGTGAAAGAAGTCAAACTGTAATAGGAAGTTTGAATAATGTGCTAGAATATAATAACATGAGTACAAAAGCTGATATAGTTCTTATCTGAAAGACAGCTATCTGTTCAAGTCTGAATTAAAAAAATAAAAAGGACTGCAGATATAGGACATACTGAGATGTGTGATTAAAATGGCATACAGGGAATTTATAAAAGAAAGATAAAAATGAAGGCTATAATTGTATAGGAAGTAGATGTGGTAGAACTACACAGAATAATGTAAAGTTATTGGAACAATCCTATTTTTACTCAGAAAAGGAACTAGTCACTGAGGAAAGGAAAAAAAGGAACTAGAAGTTCTTCTATTCACAATGCACATTTCAGTTGCACAATTCCATTGTTATAAACTCTGTAATTTGTTCATAGGGAAACCAAAAGCATAGGGTATTATTATTTTTTAAAAGGACACAATGTTTACAACAACCCTTGCATTAAGATAGAATGGATGCTATTTTAAAAAGATCTGAATACTCTTGCTTCAGGACTTCAATCAACTGTTAAGCAACAGGAGAAAGAATTGCTTTGTAATGATTAAGTACAAACCCACTAGCTTTCCTTAGAAGTATGTGGTAACAGCCTTTGAAAAGGGAGTTATTTAGCACTAAATACATGGCTGGCTTAATGTATCAATTAATGTGCTCTGAACAAGAATACCTCTTAATACAAACAAATTTTGCTGCATTATGCTGCAAATGTAAATTTAAAAAACCCTCACCTTTTTCTTCATATTTTTATGACTACTTACTTGAATTTAATGGTGTAGGGAAACAGTTTCAGCAAGAAATAAATGTGATTTTCACATCTGTTTCATTCCAGTGAAAATCCTATTGATCATCTGGGTAGACTGAACACACCCAGTGTTTATTATGCTTTAGTATTCTGTCTCTGCCCATTTACTTCAGGAGTTTGTCATACTCATACAGTTGAGAAATAAAACTGAAATTAATTCCTGATGTGATAGTATAGCTAATATATCAGTTTTCTGCCATGGTATTTGTTGATACTAACAGAACTGATTTATAATAAATTTTGGTATAAGGTTAATTTTACTAAAAAACCCTAAATATTTTATTATTTCAAACAAAAGTTTAGAGGAATAAAGAGAAAAGAGGTAGGTAATTTTTTTAAGTGCTTCTTTATTGGGACAAGGAAATGGGATACAATTTTTTGTAATCTGATTTGTGGACTTTAGAGAATCAATTTCAGTCTATCTCTGGTGGGACTTCAGCCCAAGAAAGATGTGCAGTGGTGACTGCCAAGGAACATGAAGGGTTCAAAGGCATGATCTTAAAGATGTAAAGCAGAAAACATAGCATCATTATTAATGGAGTCAGTTGAAAGTTTCCTCAGCTGACACAAGTCTCTGATGCCTAATGAAGTGAAAATACAGGTTATCTTTCTCAAGATTTTCCTATTTCCTTGGCTGGCAATTAAAGACTCTAAGTTGTCAAAGATGGGAGAATACATCTCTTATTATGCACCCCTTAGATCTGCATTGGTTTTTTATTTATTAGGCAGTTCAGGTGGAATGTAGTAGCTTCCAGCATTCCAACTGTTAGATTCAGGCAAGGTCAGGAAGATAATACATCTTGAAAAGTCAGAATGAGGGTACAGGATGGCCCTGAGTTGTAACTGCTGATTAGTAAGTAGAAAATAGCAGATTATATTTTATAACCTTCAAGAGTACTTTCCCTATCCCCAAAATGAAATAGAAGATGAAAAAAGAATTCAGAAGTTTCTAACACACAGGACATTCTGCAGAGAATTAGAACTAAGTCATGACTTAAAGGCAGTAAATAGGATTTCCTAAAGAATGTTGTTCTCTGTAGATCAGCTAGATCAGTATTAGGCTGGAGAACAATCTTATCAGACTGATAAACACAGAGTCATTCAATGGGATTTCACTACAACTTCTTGTTTGGTTGTTTTGGGGGTTTTGTGGGGCTTTTTTGGTGTTTTTTGTTTTTGTTTTGTGGTTATTTTTTTTCCATTACACACCATATAGTGGGATTCATCTTGCTAGCTTTTTTCTCTTGCACATGTTAAGTTGATTTTGCTACCAGGCTAGCTTGTACAGTTTAGATAGGATGCTCTGTAGGAAGGTAGTGTAGTCCCTGGAGGTATTAAGCACCACACAGCTGTGCTTTTCTTGGGCTCTAGGGAGATCTTATCCATGAGAATTTGCTCCACCTTTCATGTGCTGTATATGTTTACACAGGCCACCAAAAATCTTGTATACACTTAAAGTACTTCCTGACTCAGAAGATGCTCAAACTCTCAGTGACATGGGTAGCCCCAGGAAAGAAGACAGTGTTATATGTTCTTCACTTTCACTGGGAACAACCTCAGAGAATAAGATCTTTATCCTCTGCTAAAGGAACAAACTTCTTGGGCTTCCCATTTTTCTGAACTCTCCTTTGACTTAGCATGCATTTTCAGTTATGTATTATTCTTTTAGAATTTTCATCTAAATTTTTTAGAAGACATTTAAGAACACAAACCCTTTCCTGGCATAGCTGTGGATAGATAAAGGCTTGGAGAACTCAAGTATTCAAGAGTACTTTGGCAAGTAGTGGGATTGAAGAATTACCCCAGGAGTGTACATGACAAATGAAGCAGACCTGGGAGTTCAAATGAGTTTTCCAATGTACCAGTTGGAAGTTTAGAGATTTACACTAAATGCTATGTTTCCTCAATTACCTGTGTGATTGTTATATACCAGGTTTAAACTTTAGTCAAACCTAACTGAGGACAGAATCACATAAATTACCACAACATATTAACTAATCCATAGTAATTATACAGCTACATACCCTTACTCTATGGTAAATGTAAGTTAAATCTCAGAGAAAAGAAAGACAAGGCATATAAAATTACTTTTTATCTATGTGGACAGGAGCTGATGTCATCAAAATGTCACACTTAAGACGCAGTTTGACTTGCTGCTGTTCCAGACCCATTGGCCAGTAAACACACAGCAGGTTTCCTGATTGGTTTATTGTTTGTACTGAGCTTGAGCTGCAGGGTTGATCTGTATGTGAACAAAATGAGTCCATGCTCCATCGAGACCAGGCTGTGTATGTACACAATGAAATTTCTCTGTACATAGACAGAACTGTTCAAGCAAGTATTGGGTCTTGAAATTCTTAGTATGAGAAACTTCTCCTACTAACCTGATCAAAAGAACTGAAAAAAAAATTTTAAAAATCTGGCTTTAAACAGTGGGACAATTTTTAAAAGTCCTGTAAGAGACATTCTAGTATTGCCTTCAAATGTTTTTGAATCTTCCCACTTCCCCAATTTTTACTTGTGCAGCTGGACGACTTAACAATGAGATATATTGAAAGTGATATTATCTCAATATTTACCTTCAAAAAGGAGAAAATATCACTGCATGATACAGTAATACCTAAAACCATGGTAACACTGTTATGTGCTGTAAAATTCTAGATCATCAAGATTGTCATATTTCATGGCTGGTAAAATAGTGAATGGTTCCAGAGACAGACACAGGTGCTGTAACACTGTCCTAACCTACATGTACAATTACTCTAATCAAGGGTTTCAACTTATCAAGGCCTTAGAACCTGGTAATGTGAAAACTGTTACACAGAGTTTTCCATTTTATTTTATGGGTTGAATAAGCTATTTCTTCTCAACACCTGTCCTTCTAGCCCTGTAAGATGCGTGCTTTTAGGAAGACAGTGATGAGATATTGCTGTTACACAGTCCTGTAACCAAAGATCAGGCTTGACAAAATTAGGTCCTGATTTGAATTACTGTATGTCAGTATTGTTCATGTCCTGCTCCAAAAATGAAATAACTTGCAAGAGTTTTCGGGCATCAGAGATATTTTAATCAATACGCCAAGTTCTACAAAGTACGTGGTTCATGGTGCCATTTGAGTTTTTATCTCATTTGTCCCACCAGGTTGACTGGGAGAGACAAAGGTATTTAATTATACGGATCATTAGCATGAGTTCAAGTTCATAACTTTCTTGGGCCTCAGGTTTTCTGTTCCGTTATTAAACTGGGGCATTCAATTGGCAACATGAACCTACAGGTCAGTGGAAAATTAGTTTAAAGGCTTGAGAGAATTATGTTGCTGAAAGTGATGAGAAGAAGATAATGATTATAATATTTAGTCCCTTAAAGAAATAGTTATCATCTGGAATGGTTAGAATATTCTTGCTTTCTTTATTCCAGTTCTTTTTCATTTTTTTTTGATCTGGTCTAGATTGTATAAGGATTTTTAACACCTGAGTGGGAAAAGCAACTACATTTGTATTCTCCAGTTTCATGTTCTTGGCATAAATTCATCAGTTGTTGGTTAATTGTGACTTCATTCATTGCTATACTTATTGCTTTCACTATTTAATTCTTTTTTTTGTTTTTATTCATGGCTTTGCTAAATAAGTTTGCCATAATTGTCTGTGACTGTCTGAAACACTGTATTATAAATTGCTTGTACCAGATGACAGACTTAAATCCCTAGCTGCTAAGCCTTTTATTTATATCTCTAAAATCAGTCTATCAACTATAAGGAGGTCACCTTTTAGAGATGAAAGAATAGCTCAAGATCCTTCTCAGTCTTTCTTCAATTTTTAGATTAATTTGGGGTTAACGCTTTACTCATTAACTTCTATATATGAGGGTGAGACAGTTTGTAGATTTCCCAATTAGTGATTGTATTAGCAGCTCTTTTATTTTTTTTCTTTTCATAGTAGCTTTTTATTCAAAGCTGAACTAGTATTAGCAAAAGTATTCAGTAACATTTGGTCATCACCAATATGAAGTAGCTTTGAACCATATCAAAGAGGGTCAGTACTGCCCAGGCATGCAGCTGCACTGCTGCTCTTGGGCTGTGTTACTCTCCCTAGCTGCACTCCTGCTGCTTAATGCTGACTCAGTTGCATCTCTTGGGTTCTGTCATCAACAGGTATACACAGTTGAAGAACATGGAATGGATATCCTTATGTGGTCTTCTAGTAGAAACGAAGAAAACAAATGGATGTATGGAAGTGTAGTTCTCTCCAGTAACAGCCCTTTCAGAGTTGCCTTTGAAGCTGAAGTGGGGTGGAGTGAACCCACAGAATTTGCTCTTGATGATATTTCTTTCACTCCAGAATGCATTGATGGAGGTATGCTGTTACACAAATGTATGTAATACATGTTTTCTCTTCAGAGGGCAATGGAAATTGTGGCATTTCATATTTCAATGTATATCACAGTTACAAAATCTGAAATATTTTTTTCTCATGGTTTGTAGAAGACAATTTTGTGTTTTAGCTAGCAGTTGAACATATGAATAATTATAGCAACTCAGAATATTACTGTCATTGAGGGCCTGAACCATAGCTGAGAGGAATCTACCGCAATTCAACTATATATTTTTTCTCCAGTATGAAAAAGTAAGACAAGTCTTTAGTTAGGGATGGAAAAGTGTTGTGAGTATCAAATTGGTTCACAATTATTTTCAAAGAAAGTGTTTAGTTTTTTATCTTCCCTCTCTTCATAAAATATAAATGTGTACCACATTTTACTTGCTGGCAGGTTCTTTGAGAATTTACAATCTTATTTCCACTATAAAAGTTAAGTGACTTGATCTATATAGAAAAAAAATTCTTATGTCTTCTAATGCCCTGTTTATTCTGTGAGAAAGGCAGTGGTTTACTCTGCAAACAAAATATAGCATATGATACAGTATAAGGAGAAAAAGAGCAGTATATGTGCAAATACAGATTCTGATAGAAATATCGGCAGAACTTAATTTGTAAGGGACAACTGGGAGCCATTATTGTTAAATAAATGCCAATACGAAGGTTATAAAAACCTTTTTTCATAACTTTTCTTTCTATTAATACAGCTCTTATTGTTCAGATAGGATAGCCTGTGTATGAACTAGTTGTCACGCTGTTCAAGAAACTTTTTCTTTTATTATTTTTATTGTGATAAGCACCTCCTGGAGGAATTAACCACATGCTGATTAAAGCTTTAAGTGAAATAACGTGTTCATGCAGGTGACATTTGTTCAGTCTCAAGCTGAACAAGAGTTTTGTTTATTTTCTCTAAGTAGGCTCAGACAAATAATATTTTGGAATGTAATTCAGTGAGCTGCAGACTATGTACATAAACAGCCATTTGTTCTACCTGTATTATGTTAATAACCTTTGTTAGTCATATCTTAAGAATTACTTAGGCAGTTTAATGCATAATATAGCATAATAGGGAAGTTTTCAAATTATATATTTTAAGTACCTGTAATTAACTGGAAGATCTAGTTCTATATTCCAACAATTTATATAAATCAATTTCCTAGTTTAAGTGGAACTTATACATTGATAATTTGTTATAAACACACATGAATTCAGAGAAAGGAAAAAAACTGTTCCATGGAAAGTGTATGTTAAGGAATTCTGAAATAGTCATAACTATAGTGATGCCTAAAATAGGAGTACCTGAAATAGAGACTAAGCAAAGTGGATAAAGGTGGGAATTTATTGAAGAACTTCAATTGGTACACCTTCAGCAGTACAGAACCTGGCCGAAGCTGAAGCTTCAGCTAGGCTGGACCCAAGATGGACCCAAAAAGGGCAACTGGTCACGAGTTCTCCATACTTTTATAAGTTTGGTACATTTGCATATCAGGGCTAATTGTCCAATTATAGTTCCAGGTAATGAAGTAATATTCCCCCATTCACCCCCCTCCCAATTCACTTTTGTTTATACGTAGGCCTAGGATGCTGACCTTGGTTCCCAGGCCTAGAAGGGATTGTTTTGTCTGACCAGAATGATGCCTTAGGATTTTGGCTTTTATATTTTTCCTATACTCGTAACCCTGCAATTCTTAGTGTGTAACACTAATGCCCATATAAAAGTGTTAGCTACTGCCTTTTAGACAAAACAATCCATCTTCGGGCCTGAACTTCAAGAACACCTTACTGCTTCAGGCCCAAGATATGTAAACAGCTGTTGAATGGGGAGCAAACCTGGGGTGAATTACTTCATTACCTGGGGCTGTAATTGGAAGAGCTAGCCCCAATATGCTAATGGACCAAACTTATAAAAATATGGAGAACTCGTGACCAGTTGTCCATCTTGGGTGGTCTGTCTTGGGGAGCAGACCTCAGGGGGTCCACCTGGGGTTCAGGCCCCCCTGCAAGTGAACTCTGACTGCCCTGGATGTACCTGATGGCCTTCAAATAAACACCACTGCTTTTTAACCTTTTGATCTTTGTCAAGTCTCTCTCTTTTAGGTAGTCCCGATAAGGCATCGAGAATGTGAAGAGAGCTTGCTTAGCACATAATATGGAGTTCAGAATTACACACTAGTACAATGCAGGATTAGAAAAATCTAAAAGCTAATACTTAAGGCATCAATAGAAATAAAGTAATTTTAATAGAGCAACATTTTCTAATCACATTATTTTTCTTCAGAGATTTTCCAGTTATAGAATACTTCAAAGTATCTAACTTGTATCACACTCTATCTCTCTTACAAATATGGTATGTTTTAAGTTTGGGTATTTACAGTCTGTTGAGTAAGTCAAAAACTCATGCGTTATCTACATGCAGTTTGTGACTTAAAACATACTATCCTCTCCAGACAAAATATACTATAGGTAGATGCTGTTACTTAGGATTGGTTTTGTACAGTTCTTGGAAGAGTCCTATCCTAATAATCCTTGCTGGCACAAATTTTTGCTTGTGAAGAGGAAAGAGAACTACACAAAATCCATATAATAAGATAAACCACAGCAGTTTAGGAAGAAGTACCTACCTTTTAATACTGTTCCTGACAAAGAGCAGCTACTTCGGAGGAGGTGTTATTTTTTACTAATAGTTGTTGCCGGATAACTGCTTAAAAATTCAGATGGTAGAATTTGAAGATATTGCCTTCAAATAGTATAAAAACACTGTCCTGTAGATATTTGTGCAAGAACATTTTTCTGTAACAGAAGCGGTGGGAAAGTTTACCTATTCCACTGTCAGTCCTGCTTTGATTTTTACTCATTATGTTTATTCAAAGACCTTGCTCAAAGAAAAGTGTATTACCTGCAGTGCAGGTTTTGGGTAACGTTCTTCCTTTTAGAAGATAGCTTTGCTACTGCAGATCTTTTTCCTCTCTCTGTATTATTATTTTTCAGCTTGTCTTTAATTACTTTCAGTTTCCTGAGGCAACATGTTCTAAATAGAAGCAATCACAATTTAGCTGGTTGGGAGCTCTAAGTAATAAAGCATTGCCAGCAACTCTAATTCAGCTGTGGTTTTTATGTTTTTAAGTAGTCAGACCATATTAGCCATGAGAGTTCCTAGATATCCAAGAATATTTCTGAACATTTAAGCAAGGTGTGATCAAGGTAGTGCTAGGTAAAGCTAGGCCTACTGCAGAAGCAGTTTTAAGCTGATGCTAATGCAGAGGAAGTTGTCAGGGGCACAGGATCTAGCTTAGTTCAGAATTAGCTGCTAAATTAGATATATTCTTACCGCTTTTTAAGGTCCATGACTTTCTGTTGATAAAGTTGTGTGAAGATCTTATTTTAAATCCGAGAGACCAAGGAATTTAGTTGTTACTCAGTTAACCATCTTCTTTAAATTTGTAAATAACAGCTTGATTAAAAAAAAACCACCAAACTTTATTTCCATTTAATATCTTAATTTTTCAAAATAAAAGTTAAAAACCGTTTCCATTTCTAATTTCAGATGGAACAAAAATTCTAAAGTATTGAATAAGATTTTGTATTCGTTCATGCCTATCTCATAGTATTTTCTAGTTCAGCTGAAACAGGAGGCATCACAGGAATTCTAAAAATTACTGCTATACCCAATTTAAATCCTAGCATTAACCCAAAGATGGCTAAGATTAAAAAAAAATTCTTCTTATGAAACTCAGAATACTATATTTTGTCACTCACTCATTACTAGAGAAATAAACCAGATGGACAAATTTGTGTAATTTAAAGAGTGAGGTAGTAGTTAAATAGCACTTCTATGTATTGGAACATTATTCTCAAAAAACAAATAGTAAATATATTTTGTGATGTCTTCCAGACATCACACAAGTAAAATATTTGTGGTTGTGGAGATCTTCTACTGGAAGAAGGTAAATCTCAGTACAAAGTCAGCATTGATGCTGCTCCAGCTCTTTTATGCAGTCAAGCCACCTGTTAGGCCCTATTTAGAAGCAACTCTTTGGAAACTTATACCTCTAAATTGTACTGCTTTAAGTAATTCCTTTATGTTTTGGTTTATCCAAAACCAATAGTGTTGACACTTTTAAATGAATGTTTCGGATGAGTCTTGGGTATAAACAGGAGTGCAAATATCATGTGGTGCCCAAGGCTCCAGAGTATTTGAGAAACCGGTATTTGCTTTTCCACCATCAGTCATGCTTATCACCAGTTCAGTATTAGTATTGCTTACTGAAATAATTAATTTGAATAAAATTAATCTGGATGTGCTTCTGTGTCTATTCTTCTACTTCACCTTTCCTTATCATTCTCTCTTTTTTGATTTCAGATTTTAGTCTATTTTTGCCTGCATAGTTTACTTCCTGCAGCTGCTCAACACTATCTGAAGTATTTTCCTTATTTTCTTCTGTTTTGTGAACTACTTTTTATCAACTTTCATCATTTTATTTTAAAACTTTTTTTACTTCTGAGCTTGTTTTCTTTTCGTCCATTCGATTCTTTATAAAACATTTTTAGAGTGTCTTTTTAGCCTATAAACTTAGCACATGAGAAAGGACTGTCGCTGTTACAAATTTGCCACCACACCCTACTGCAACTTGTCTTTCACCTGAAAGATTTTTCTCCTTTAGAAAATATTATTACGTAGGATACATGAGAGATTAAAGGGCAATTCAGCATGGATACAATGTCATCTCTAACAGTGACCATGATGTAATTGTGAATACAAAAAATGCTATCTCCCAGATGCTATGCTTTGGGGCTTTTTCTAATGTTGTCATAGTTCTTGACTTCACCACACAGGTTACCAACAAAAGGGTCAGATTTGCCTCTTAGGACCTGAAGTGCAGTAAAATTTTCAGTGATTGTTGGCATCTTTCACTTAGATGAAACATTAGCTTTGGCATGCCATAACTCTTCCAAGTCTCCCTATTGCTCTGTAGCAAAGCACAAACTAGACCTTCTGTAAATGTTTTAAATAGTCTTTATACTGAGCAAGCTTTCACTTGTGAAAAAAACAAATTGAAGAAACAAATCAGAATCTGTGAATTACAAGACTGGTTTTGGCTTTACATTCAAGCCCAAGGGTATTTTTAAAAATGTGTACAAAGGCTTCCCAGTACCCTAAAACCTAATATCCTCCAAAATCTGAATTTGCAATTTATTTGAACCATCATAAGACAGTCACAGATATAGCCACATCCATCTCTTTAGATCACCTTTCCTAGCTTTCTAGAAGAGATGAAATTGCAAAAACTGTGTGACAAAGGAAATTATATTTCAATCAAAATTTAAGATAGATATACTCAGAATTTCTGGTCAGCCACACTAAGTAAGGAAAAAGTGTATCTAGCAATATAACCTGTTTCCAACAGTTATGGATGTCAGGGAAAGAGTATGAGAAACGGGGAACTATACATACTGTTTTACCCCAATACATTTCCCATTTCCAGCCATTTGTAATTCAGTCTTCCTGAGCCATATGTACTCTCAGAATAATGGTCCTCATGGTTTTTTCTTTGCCTTTGAACTTGTCTGTTCCCCTTTTAACACCAGGGAAATTTTTAATATTCAGAAATTGAATTATATGCTGCTACTTGTATGAATATAGGCTTATATTCATGAATAGAACAGCTGTTCAATGCTTTCTCATTTAGGTCTTGAAAAGTATGAAACTTTTATTTAAACCTTGGTGATTCACCCTTTTGTGTGGTGGGTAGGATTTTTTAAAGACACCTCCATAATGAAGTTTCAAATCTCACAATAGATGCATGCCATAGATCCAATCCTAAAGTTCCTTTAGAGTAAAATAATTTGCATTGACCTCCAAACAACAGCAGAATATATGCAATAGCATACCAAAACATTGTGATAGGTGCAGTTTCAGGCATCCAGATGAGAAGGAAGGTGTCCTGAAGGGCCAGAGCTATAGGTCATTCTCTTTGTTCAAGGTGGAAGGAAATGAACTTTTTAACTGGCATCTAATTTAAACTCTGTTTATGGGTGTTTATAATTTAAACATAGCAGAATGAAGACAGATTCTAACACTTTTTATTGAATAACTTAGTGAAAGAATAGTGACTATGAAGATTATTTCCACATAGCTAGATAGCAGAAAGAAAGAGTGGAAAAATAAAAGTCTATGTGGATGAGCAGATAATGAGCCATAGTTTTCAAAATCAATATTATCCTGAACTACTATAATTTTAGATGGTATGTGGTATCGTAAAGGTATCTAATTTTCAGGAAAAAATGGGAGTGGCAATTCTTTGGAAGTGAATCCCCTTGTGACTTCAGATAAGAAACCACAGAGCAAAGGTACATCTGCCTGGAAATACTAATGTCATAACATCTTGCCTAGTTATTATTTATTAGTTTCTCATAACATATATTCATAGAATCACAGAATAACCTGAGTTGGAAGGGACCCACAAGGATCAGTGAGTCCAGTTCCATGCCCTGCACTGTAACATTGCCAAAAGTCACACCATGTACCTGGGAGTATTGTCCAAACACTTCTTGAACTTAGACAGTCTTGGTGCTGTGACCATTTCCCTGGGGAGCCTGTTTAGGTGCTCAACCAGATATTGAAACTTTTTCCTTCCTATTTTATCTCTTTTTCATGAAACACACTCTTTGAATCCTGGTTGTTTATAAACCTTCCCTGCTCTTCCTGCCACAGACTACCATTTGCTTCAAAACAGGATCTCTGTGTTTATATATAATGACATAATCTTTAACCACATTATTGAATGCTATTTTATTTGGAGTTCTCTTTGCTTTTTCCAATACAAAGATGAGAGATAATCGAATATTTTGTTTTCTCTGTGCATATTATTCAGATATATCTCTGAACGTAGAATTTCTTATCTTCATGAAGAGTTTTTCTAAACAGCATATAGCTAGTGTCCAAATACTTGAAAAGTATTTGATAACTACCTTCATAACTACTTCTTATTGCATAATGCTATCTACCTGTCAACCAAAAAGAGGATGAGATAAAATAACCTCTGTAATTTTGAGTATTAGTTTGGAAATGTCCAAATCATTTTTGTTTTCGGAGTTGTAAAGAATCCCGAATCGACCAAAAAAAGAAAAATAGGAATTGGCCAAAATGTTTCTCCTGTACAGACCCTAAACTGGCAGACTAGCAATAAGCTGTCTTGGTTTAAGACAATTTAAAGAGGCGGAGACTCTAAAATGAGTTACCTCATTTTAGTTTTAACCAATCCCTTTCCACCAATAAGGAAGGAATAGGAATAGATATAAGTTAAAAAATAACCATTTACTAACAAGCAGAACAGCAAAAGGCAAAAAGAACCCCAGTAAATGATCACTAGATACAAAATTGCTAAATCTCACGAACCCCACAGGAACAAAGAGAGACCCAAAATGCCAGAAATTCCCTTCCCAGGATGGTGCCCGCCTAGCTTGAAAGGCAAAGGGAAAATGGCAGCAGCTCTCTCCCCAAGATGGTGCTCCCAGTTGACTGCATGGTCCGGGAGGCAAAGGGAAAGAAGATGGTGGACAAAAAGCTCCTTCTCGGGAGGACAGGATCTTATGGAGCAGGTCTAGTGGCAGATGAAGATTTGATGGCTCGGGTGGGGTCAGCGGCGCCAGCTGCCGCTTCCTCCTGCAGCCCACCAGACTCCACTGGTGTCAGCGCTGATGTCCTCTGAGCCGCTGGTGTGTTGGGGGTGGAAAATCGTCTCTCAGTGTGACACAAGGTGACCTGGGCCCCCCAGGACCCACTCAAATTTGCGCAGTTCACTCCAAAACCAATTTCTAATTGAGAAATGCGGTTCTTCTGAGTTGCTACAGTGGCAAGCCCAGAAACCCATGCAAAGCGACCCCCTCCAAAAGGCAGCATGAACCTTCAGCAAACGCTGCCTGGCAAAAGAGGGAGTCGGCGTGGGTGCCCCAGCCTTCTAAAGGTTTAGAACCTCCCGACTGCCACGCAATTCCGGTTCTGGATGCGCCAGGTTTTAAAGAGTCATTAACAGATAAATATGGAATACAATAACATACAATAACAACCCATGGCAGAAGCATTACAGGCAAGCTAGTCAAACAGTTAACAGCCTCAAAGCCATCAATTTGCAGATAATTTTATATGCTCTCCAGTGCTTCTAGTGGATCCCATTTCACTACAAGAAAAGCATAAATGACAATTTTATCTAATTGAGAGACAACAACCCAAAAAGTAGAGAGGGTGTTTGTGTGAGGTTTGTGCAAAAAAATTGCTGGGTGGTGCAGAGAGAATCTTACTGAGGGGCGAGCACGTGTGTGTCCATGTGTGCGTCCATGTGTCCATGTGTGCATTCATGCATCTGTGTGTATGTCTGGGTGTCTGTGTGTGTGTGAGTGTGTCCATGTGTGCCCGTGCATGAAGCAACACAGAAAATTCTGCAGCAGAAGAGGACTCATCTGACAAAACCTTAGACTAAGTCAATGATCCATCTCTGAAACTCCCAGACAAACTGCTGGAAATACTGGAGGGGTTAACTGCCTGAGCTGCTGATACTACAGTGTTAGATCATGGGGAAAAACTGCAGTGGAGACTTAACTTCTAATTTCTTTAAGTTGCAGAGCCAGGGGAATCACTGTTAACTTGTCTGCTCATGCTTGGAGTGAAGCAGAAATCTCTCTCACATTGTGTTTCTTTCTCAGGGAGAGAGAAAGAAACTCAGGGAGTTTCTTTCCTCAAGGGCAAGAGATGAATCGGGGCAGATGTAGGAGAAGGCTGCTCATAAAAACAAAGGAGGGGAGCAGGAAAGCAGGATGAGTAGTAATAGAGGAATCGGGATACCAGGGAAATTTGTGAATAGTTTCTTTAGTTAATTAGTTTTTCCCTGAAACGAATCACTATATGCTTTAGATACTTGTTGCATGGCAGAGATAGGAATTTCTGCATTTTTAAAAAGTAAAAGTTCTGATCCAGGGCACAGTACCTTAGAGAGCTTCTTCAGTCTGTTCTCGTATCTTCCAGCGCACAGACCTAGCTGGCATCAAAAGCCAAAACTTTTTGTGGATTTGACAAAAAAGGAACTGGGAATAAATTTAGGGTAAGATAATAACACCATATAAACTAGGATAATTACTGGCAAGCCCTGAATGCAATGATTTTGTGTATGTTTGAATTAATAATTATACTATCTTTGTCCAAATCCTTTGGTTTCTCTCTGCCTTCTTATAACTTGTCCAGAATACTGAAATCTTCCGAACCAAGCTACATGCCTTTTGGGAAATTAAAATTCTTTGGATTGATTAATAGTGTATTAAAATAGTTTCATTAATATTGAACCTCCAAACCCCATCTGTTTACACCAAAAAATCCCTCAAATCACAGAGATTATATTTTGCCTTGCTAAATTCATTCATAAAAATCAACATATTTCCTTGGAGGGATGGAGAGAAATAATATTGGGAATGAAATGGTTTCATGATACCATCTTAGAGAGAAAAAAATTTTCAGATTCTTCCTTATGTAAAATTTACTCGTCTCCTCAATAAGAGTAAGTCACAAGCTCAGATTTATCTCAGAAATTATATCCACTTCATTTTGTCAAAGATTAAATCTTCACAGCTTCTCCAGTTTGTCATTGCTCCTAATAAATAAGCAAACCAACAAATCCATCACATTAGTGGGCATAGCTAGCAATTCCTGGACTGTTCTTAGCAGAAATATGGCAAATATTGCCATATTGCTGGCACAGGTAGTCAGTGTGTTCCAGCCAGAAGCAGTAGTTCTCTGAGTGAAAACTAAATCATAGTTTGACTTTACTGGCAGTAAACCTGTCTGTTTTCCATTATGTTTGTATGTTAGCAAACTGTGATCATTTAAAATAAATTCTGCACAGACATATAAAACTCTGAAGTCATTGGGCCAAGTTCTGCTTTTCTTAATTCTAGTTTTGTAACAGGGTCTCTGGGATCCTTTCCAGCACTATGCCCCATAACTCTGTCTTGTCATGAAGGGAAGAGACTTAAAGATTCAATTGGCCGGACTCAATTTTCCCCTTTTTTTTTTTGTCTTTTTACAAGCTGGGAAATAAACAGTTTATTTTCCAGCAGAAGCTTTATCGGAACTGATAAAAACTTATGGACAGATTGTTAAAGTATTTGAACAACTTTAGTCTGATTAATTTTTGCAACAATATTGTTTCCTTGCAGCCACCTTGAAAGGGTTGATTTCATGCCTTGATCCAATGTCTACTGAAGTGAAAGTGAGGACTGACACCTATTTCAATTTAATTAATGTACTGGATTGGGCCCATAATTCATTTATATTCATGTCTAATGAAATCTATTGGAGGGAGTTATTTTTGACCTCTTAGCTACAGTTAATAGGTCCACCGTTTTTATTAAATTTACTTGGCAAATTACTTATGCAAATATATCAGACAGGTTGTTAGTTTTCAAGGATCTGATGCAAGGCCCATTAAAATCAGTATGAGTTGTCCCATTTACTTAAATGGGCTTTAGAGCGAGTTCTGATACAACTGAGTTAATGCTGCCTAATAGCAATTGCGGTAACTTTTAATTCATGCGTCCTGATGTTGACTCTAATGCCAATGTCCACTACTCTTAACTAAAATTCACTGCTACAGGTGATATATAAATATAAATGGAGACCTTCTCTGCACTAGAGATCTTGGTATTTGAAGAGGAAAGGCAGGAAAAAGGAAGATAGCCTGGAGGTGTTGCTTTTCTCAAATTAAGCATGTTTGTGTGTTACTTGCTGTGATAATGACTGTGTAATACAAACATTTATTTTATATTAGCATTTGGGTAATAGCAGTTCTGTGGTTTTCTGTAACTGAATCCCTGTGATTTGTGAGCAAAATATTTGTAGTGCTGACCTGTGACGTTTGCTTTACAGTCAGGAAACAGAATCATATGCTCCATGGATGACAAAGACAATAATACAGCAAAGTATATTTGTACAGAAAATGTACAGAAAAATCTAGCGACAATAAGCCTTTAACAAATCTCTATCCCACAAAAACGTAATGATGTCCTTGACAAGGAGCACTTATTGACTTAACACATTTCATATTGTAAAGGTTCCTTTCTCCCAAATCATCAGCTCATGAGCTCTATTTACTGTAAACCTGTTTTGATGAATAGCACATTGCAATAAATTTAAAAGCACATATTTGACGTGACAATAATGAAATGTAATATATCCAGCTGTAGTTATTGCAGTTCATGAAGCAGTACATACCAAATTTTATTTGCTTTAAACACTGGTCTGATTTTTATGCTTTTGTATCTACCTCAGCTACTTAACTTCTCCTAAAAGTGTGAAGGTGCTTGTGAAGTAGCACTTCTGGTCCTTAGATCGTAACTCAGGCAGCACAGCTGTGTGAGTAAGTTTCAAAAGGCATAGGACCAAATTGAAATGTCAGGTTTTAGGACCTAATTAAAATGTCTTTTTTATGATATACAAGTAGATGCTATATGTACATTTTAAACCCTTTCTTCAATTTTGGTTACTTGCCATATGCAAGGTAAAAATAAATGCAAAATAAAACACTGAGTGCAAAGTAAAATAAATAAGGACATGTACTCAGCTTTCTACTTAAAAAGTCATGATTCCTTTAGCTATAATGGAATATCAGATATTTACTGCTGCTTTTCATGCAGATCTAAATTCAGACTCAGAGTTTTGCAGTGCAGAGGTTATTTTTGCTGAAATTGTTTTTCTTTAGATTCCTTTTCATCTGTGTGCAAATACTGAATGCATTGTCAAGGATCTTTAGTCCGGCTTTTCAGTGATTGTGCAGCCTGGAGACAAAAAACTAAGCTTTTATCCTGTCTTCCTTAGAACTCATCACTTTCAGCAGATTTATCTCCAAATCCTAAAACAGTTTCAAACAGATACTGCTTTTTAAAAAAGTAACCTGTACAATATCTCCTCCACTCCTGAATGTGGTCTGAAAATGGGAGTCACATGGCACTCAGGACATGAGTGCTGCCTTGCGAGCACCTTTTCTGCATTTGGGAAAAGGTGAGGGAAACATTACCTTGGCATGCCAGTACTAGGCAATCATTGCATCTAATGATATTAAGTGACAAACGATGTGTGGGCCACAGTCAGTCCAATTTGCATTGAAAAGCTTCAGATTCTGCTGTTTGAATGACTTTCATGTATATCTACAAGAGGGGAATATAAGATTCTTGGATAAGCATAAGTTTAAAGTTAGTTTTTATGGCTAAATTGGGTGAGTGTACCACTGCATGACTCAGCACATAGAGGGTATTTATGATGAGTCTCCCATTAGTGCCAGCTCATTTTTCACTGCACACCACATTGCAGTGTTAACATGTTAGTTTAATTCTTCCCACTGGCAAGAAAACAGAATGAATATTGCCACTTTTCAGAAGGAAGTGTGTCAGTAGGAGATACTGCAATGATGAGTTTAAAATAAATAATTACATAGATGGTAGCTCTGAATACAAGTGATTAGTTTTGCATTAATGTTGCTTGAGATTTCTTTTCAGTTGGAATTAGTTAATGATTTTCTACATTTGCATATTCCTAATTAGTTTCTTTTAAATGTTAGCTATATACAAATTAATGTTTTTATAAATTTTCAAAATTTTTACCAGGCACTTTAACTTATAATTAAGGAAAGCATTTATAAGCTACTTTATGCAAAGAAAATAGATTGAACTTGGCAGTAGAATTTTGGGAGACCATGGCAATAATGGCATTTTATGGAATGTCATCTAGAGCACAATTTTCCTATTGTATTTGAAACCAAATACATGTGAACTAATATATAACGCGAGTTAATAAGCAAGGGGGTATTCTTATGGTCCTTGAGGCATATTCTTATCTCATGCATTGTTCTGATCTAAAATGATTTTACTGATTTCACAGTATGAGTTTGGATTTTTTTAATGTACTGCAAACATAAAACAGACCTCAACAAGATCCCTGGTTAACCTTACCCCTAACTTAACTTCTAGCATAAACTGGACACTCTTCGCTGCCCTCTGTGAATATTGCACACCCCCTGAAATAATTGCTACACAAGTCAGGAAGAACTTCATCCTACAAATGCTTTTCTAACAACCAGAGGGAATCATGATAGAAAATAATACCACCACCACCAATAATAATAATGAAAATAATAATAGTAATGATAATAATAATAATAATGGAAAAATAATCCCACATTCAAAAAAAGTATTCAAGCATTTTCCTAAATACTGAATTTAGCACAGGATTATTTACATAATAAGAGCATACATAAAGAGCATAAGCTCTTTATATGATTGGGACCATAAGGCTAAACTGATCGGTGTTACAAAACTCCAAAAATAGTTTCACACTCAAGACCAGATTCATAACAAGCAACACATTCAAGAATTATTGAGTTTAAGAGGGAATTTTAGTTTACAGAACAAATTTGGGTAGAAACATGTGAGCAAACATACCATGAACAGGAAATTAAACTGGGTCAGAAATGCTCACAAATGTACTATAAATGCAATCTTTCCTGCAACATAAACAGGCAACCAAAGGAAAGTCAAACCCCACTGGGTGGGGTTAATTTCCATAGTATCAGAACAAACATGGAAAAACTAACACAGGACTATGCAAGGACAAAAGCATGTGCATAAGCAGAACTGACTGCAGCTGAAGTCATTTTTGCTGCCTAAATGCCCCCTAGAGAATGTGAGGAAAGGGTCAGAAATAACAGAAAGAAAAAAAAATACTATCAAATATAATCACGCTTTTTTATTTTTTCCCAGAGCAAGTGCAAACTACAAATACAAAATAACTCTTTTTTACTCCACTGTGCGAGATGTAACAGTACTAGTTTTGTATCAACACAGAGAGAAATACATTCTCCCAATGACATTTAATCAGTATCTTGGCAGAATCATGACCTTATGTGCAATTTCTATATGACAAACCAAATTCAAACATCTTTACGGGCTACTATAATTATCTGCTAAACAATAGGACAAAAGTAGAAAAAAATGCCAAATCTAGAATACTTTTAATTTGTTCAAAATCAATCCACTATGTGATTTAAATGTCTGTAATTAACTATGTAAAGCCAACTTCCATAAGCCTTTTGAAGTAGCATAAATGAAATTTTTTTTTTAGACCAATACATTTATAAAACACATGAAACCACAAACTTTGAAATCCCATGTAAAAGTAAACATCTTTGAGGGTTTCATGACACAATTCTGAATACAAACAGGACAAAAGATCACTAGGTTATTATTTTCACTGAGTCAATACCCAGTTTTGTTGTTTTATGTTTACATTATATCCAATATATCAAATACATTTTTCTAGTAGAACGATATAATTTAATAACATTAGGGGCATGAAATAATGTCAGGAATGTTCTATTGTATGAAGCTTTTGATTTATGATTTTTTGATATAAAGTCAACATGAAAACCAAAAATTTCTAATCTAGAGAAGGTCTATATTAGACAGAAGTTTGAGCTCTTTTTCCTTGTAGCTGCTTCACAAGCAACCAGATGGTAATATAATGCTAGCATTCTGTTTACCTTAATGCATTAGCAGTTCATTTTTTTTTTTCAAAATGCTATTGTTATTTATGATGTAGGTATCTTTGAAACTGGGCATGTTACAACAAAGTCCTCATGCTGTAAAACTCCAGCATGGTATTGCAGAATACACAAACATATTGATATGACCAGTGGATTAAAAGTCATAAAATCTTGCCAAAAACCACGTACTCCCTCACAGTGTGTCATGCCTTAATGCAGCAGTAACATTTGATGTCTGAGGTCAGAGAACAATGCTTGCACCATTTCAAAAGACAAGCTACAACCCCACCCATGGCTTTTGTGCTTGTCTCCTTTGCCAGCAAAACACCTTCTGTCTTTTACAGAGGTAGTGGCATTAATTTGTCTTTCCTTGTCTCTAACAATCATATTCTATTTTTTACTCAGCTGCTGCAAATTGACCTAGAAAACATTAAATGTTTGGAGCTAAATTCTGGAGATTTTTCTCTTTTCCCTGCACATAAAAAAGTACTGGAATCCACCGTATTGCTTCCATGGGAGACATTGATGCTATAAAGAACACAGCATTAGCATAGCCAGCTCCTTAGAATTTAGTTTCCACAAATAGATCTTATGCTTCTGCAGATAAAATTCAGTTGCAATGATCTTCATAGGAAAAAAGGACTGAAGTATCTGAGAGAATTTATTTTTATACATGATCACAGAAAGCTTTTCCTGGTATTTTGTTCCAGCAATGCTAGTAATCACGGACTATTTCATTTATTTATTTATTGTCAGCTGTCTCAATTTGTTAAAGTTTGAAATTCTAAAACCATACTTTTCTTTACTTGTACCCTGGAAACTTATCTGGTATTTTCTTTGATTTAATTCTCTATCACATCAAGCTAAAGAATCGGTGTGATAATAAACTATATCAGTAAAAATTTGTATTGCTACTTTATGCTTACTTCTAACTTAAAATTTTAAATTGGGGGTATTGTTAAACTTGTAACTTGGGGGCTATTTTAAGGCTTTCCAGATACAGGGTGAAAGACAAGATTTATTAATACTTTGGTATTAACCCTTCTATGTACACATGGCAAAAGAAGTAATAGGATCAAAATAAATGCTGAACTTGAGCTTTAGAAGCAAAATGCTGCAACAACAATGAAGGAGTTAATATGAGACAAAGTGTTTTTCATACTGTGTTCTGCACTTAGGAGCTGTGTTTTTATACAATTTGGCTTGTTCTTTCTTTTTTTCAAAGAGTTTAGTAACCAAAATCAGCTGCATTCCCAGCAATTCCTATGTCTATCTCAAAGGCAGTACAAATGACTACTGAAAGAATATTCCTTTACTTTTTGTAGGATCAGCTTATCCACAGCCTCCGACTTGCAGTAGTGACAAGTTCACATGTGCATACGTGCAGCAATGTTTGTCCCTTGCTGCAAGGTGCAATGGGGTTGAGGATTGTATGGATGGAAGTGATGAAATGAACTGTCCCATGGAGATGCCTACCACCACGTCTCCGGACTCCTGCAAGGAAACAGAGTTCCTATGTCCTTCCAAAGGCTGTATCCCGTCACTCCTGAAGTGTGATGGAGTGCCTGACTGCCGCCTTAACGAAGATGAAGTTGGCTGCCGTAAGTTACTGTCATTGTTGCAGTTATGGCAATGGTGATTTACCTGCCTAAACCAGTGGTGTTTTAGGAAAGAAAAAGAGCAACATAGTGAAGTATACTGTAAAATTCACCATTCCCTTTTCAAAAAAACCTCCCTATTTATGTCACATATAATGCATTAATTGCAGAGACACTTTACATTTCCAAATAATTTTGCTTATGCATTTTTATTTCCTGGCTACCAACTTTGGTAAAAGCTTTAAAAAATTGCAGTTGTATTTCTGTTAATAATTTCAATCATTTTCACATTTTTCCATAAATCAGTCAGCTGCATTTGCATTGCCTCTGTAACCTCTGATTATGATATGACAGATAGATAAACTTGCAGTTCTGTAATTCAGTAGCATTCAAGGCAGTCCTGACCTTTCAAGGTTTTTGAAATCAAGTCTGTTCATGAAGCAGCAGAAATCTCTGCCCCAAGCAAGGAAAAGGGCTCACAAACAAAACACAAGGACAACAAGCTTTGAAACATAACTGCAGTGAGATACCATGGAGAAACATCTGAAACAGATAGACACAAAAGTGAGTGTCTGCCCATTTAAAAATATTTCATTATTAGTAGATGAACTGAGGCCAAATGTTTTATTCCAGGAATTTCAAAATAATTAGCTACATAGGAAAAAAAAAACCAAATGAGTTTTTTTACGTATAAAACCTTGTATTTCTAAACTTCTGATGCCATAAAAATTTTTTTTAACACTTTTTTCATCCTTATCAGAACAAAAAAAAAATTGGTAACATATCAGTTTCAAGTGGATTAGAAATTTAAGTTCTTTAATATTTTGTATCAAAACTACTAAATATAACTGCAGGCTACTGCACAAGCCATTTATTTTAGCAGATTAGTCTACAAAACTGGCATGGATTTTGCAGACTATCTGTGTATGTCTTTTGTTAAGAAGTGAGCTCTGTGGTTTTGCTGGCAGAAGACATGATTTTGGAGATATCTTTTATCTTAAAGTCTACATGTCCTGAAGACATGTAGAAATTTTGCATGTTCCTTTCTTCAAATAAACATCTCATCATTAATCTTCGTTTGACCTCCTCCTCAATCTGTCCTCTGAGACTTCCATGTTGTGTTCTATTACGTGCGCATCCCAACTCCACACCACAGCAGCTGATGAAAAACCCTAAAATATGAAAGCCAAAAGATTTCTATAATTTTTTCTATTTCCCAAAAGCTGAGATATTGGGTTTCTTGTTTATTTTATTGCTTTGACTTCTAAACAATACCCAGGGATTAAGGAGAAATTAAAACCTGGTCTATTCAAAGAACAAATATTCTCCATAGATATTTCACACCTTTGGGGTTCTTAGTCTGATGGAAACTTCGTCAAGCCTGTACTCCCTTGCTACTCCTAAATTCAATTTATAGTGTATAAACATGTAACAATTGACAGTACAAGATAGAAATACAGAAGCAGCAATTCATGTTTCCTCTCTGAAGAAGGTACTTGTTTTAGGCAAGGCGAAAAGAAAGTGATTCGTGCTGGTTTGGAGTGAAATCAGTGGAAAGCTGATTACTGTTGCAGCTGGTGCTCAGATCCAACTGCCTATGCCATGAAAGCACAGCATTTAATCTTTAGCTTTCTTCTTTTACCAAGTAAAAAGCCATAGAAGTTTGTCAACAGTGGAAGGTCAGAGACAAAAAATAAATATCTCAGAAATTTTATTTATGTTATTGAAATTTATGCCTAATCTATAAAATCGATTGTTGTGCTAGTAACTCCACCATATGTGTACTCTAATAATAGCACAGATTCGGAGTGGGTTTTATTTTTTTCAGATTTTACATTGAATTTTTTTTCCTTGTTCAAATCTACCTGCTCATTTTAAAAACTTCAGTTTAGTAATTACTGACACTTTCCATTTTGTATCCTATAAAAATGTCATTCATTTAAGTGTAACAGTAAATGGACAAAAATATTCTCTGTTCTGAATTCAGGAATTCATCAGGGAAAGTTTTCTTCTGGGATAAAGACTAGTTGTCAAAATGAATCTTGCAGAGATTAAGCATAAAACCCAAAAGAAGGCCAGGACAAAGAAAAACAAACAAACAAAAAAAGCATTAGTCAAGTCTTTACTAAAACCACAGTTTCTACCACAAAAATGCTTTTCTTCATGGCTTAGAGATTTATGCGGACAGAATTTCCCGTAGATTTCTCCCAGCCATTAGGTTGTACAATATCATGTTAGTACTGGTTTATACCTAAAATGTAATGGATTTTATTACTTGTTGCATGTAACAAGAAAATTGTGAAACTGTTTTCCTGTTGTAGATGTTCTACTTCTTGCTGAGAGAACTAAGATTTTCTCTCTTCCTGCTATCAATTTTAGTGAAGGGTACATTATCTCACCTGTTTAATATAATTTTTTATTTGCCTGATTACAATAGTAAGAGTGTAAAACAGACATACTAGCACCAGTGGGATGTAGACATTACTTTTCCACAGACCAACATACTTTGCCACCTCCATCATCTGATTGAAATGCTAAGAGCAATGAATAAAAAGTAATGTCTCAGTTTTCTGTAGTGCACAAAAATGTATCTGTTGTAGTCCTGGTAAGTTTTAAATATCTAGGAAATATTAAAATTTTATACTTTCAAACAGGCTATAATAGTTTTTTCCCTTCTACTGGTTTAATTTGCACCTGGAAAATTAAATATAGATGAAAATCAGATATTTTCACTTTCATATCTTCACTGGTTCTGGTGTTTCCACGTGCTCTTAAGATTCCTTACCTCAGCAACGATAACTTGGTGTCATTGTCCTTAACTGCAAAATATTCAGCAGTTAGATCCACTGCTATGATTGTTCCCTCTGTAGTGTGTTAAAATAATGTGTTAAAAAATTATTCCATCATTTTAAAACTAGTTTTTGAATGACAGTTGATTATGTTTTGTGATCTCTTTTTGTGGGTTTTCTTTGGGATTTTGCAGTGTACACTCTCAACACTTTAAGTTAATATGCACTCCCCTTCTTCACAAATATTACATGGGAAAATCCAGTTTCTGTACCATCTGTGCTCTGTATTTGTTTACTTATTTAGCAACTCAGTAGTAAAGTTACATGCCTTTGAAGATGAAAGCTTGCAGGGGTCACACAGATGCAAGTTTATATCCTACAGTATGAATCAAGTTTTCTTCTAGTTTTTTAACAGTGAGGAAACAAAATACAGCTGATAATAACCACCATGTTGCTTTTCATTTCAGCCATTAAAAACTGTTCCAATGGTTCTTTGTTATGTGCATCAACTAATCAATGTATAGCACTCTCCCAGCGTTGTGATGGAATTGCAGACTGCATTGATTTCAGCCTTGATGAGTCCAGCTGTACAGGTACTTAGTTTTGCATAAAAATCTCATTTGAAACAAAGTATACTTATTTTCTACTGAATCTTTAGGCAGTCCTCAAACTTGACTGAGTTTCCTCTGCTAAAACTTTATCAAATTATATCAGGCATGAATTTTCCTGATGAATGTATGACACAGATGAAAGAGTGAGAAAAAGATGAAAAATAATATGCTTAGTTAACATCTTCACGAGTGGTGTTTCTTAAGGTGTCAACACATTGTTTAAAAAACCCCCAACCCTTTGTAGCACAATTTTAGGACCTCTCTTGATTTTAGCCAGTTGAGTAACCCACTGCGGTTAACCCACATAATTGACGTAATAGGATTTCTTATTTGCTTTTTTTCTCCCCCAAATGTATTGTAAATCCAGGTTGGAAAATAAACCAAATAGCATTTGTTCTAGCACAGTGCATTTGAAACGATATTGGGGTTTGGTTTGCAAGAGTTAAATGGTGGAGAAAGATAAGTACAGGACAATATTACACATTCAATCTGAATTAGATTTTTATTAACAAAATCTAACAAATACATAGATGACAATTATATAAATAATTAAATCCAGGTTCAAAGCATCCCATTCAATGACACAAAATGACTGCAGCTCTTCCCCAAGATGGTTACAAACTCTGGACCGGTTCTGTGTTGACAATACTCCCCCAGCTTTGCTGAAATTGCATTAGCTGAGAATTTAACCCTCTGTTTTTATAATTTTTATGAGTTATGTGATAAAATTCAAAACACATCGTATGTATTGCAATAATATAATTCATTATAATATGTTAAATGTTTATTCACAAACCAAAAGTTTTACAAACATTTATTGGTAGGAAGCATCCAAGAGTTTCTTTGGGAGTGAAACTTGTTCACAAGTATTGTGTTCACTATCTATCATAGCATCATAAAATGGTCTGGGTTGGAAGGGACCTTAAAGATCATGTGGTTCCAACACACCTGACTTGGGCAGGGACACCTTCCGCTAGACCAGGTTGCTCATGTGAGAGAAGAAATCACACTTTAACATTAAAAAATTACTGATTCTACAATGAAGAGAGAATTCATACTTGTTAAATTTGATTTATAAAAAGTATTTTAAATTAAAAGGAACGTATTCAGAAATTAGTTCGATGCAGAATAATATGGAACATAAACTAGTAGATTTATATGACAATAAGTTACAAGTGCTCCACTATTTTATAAGAAAGCAGAACTTTTAAGTAAGTAATTTACTTTTCAAAATTTATTCCTGAAACTGGAGGGGTCCACACTGAATAGGACTGTTATTTGCGTCAATAAACAATTTCATTTCACATATATCCAAAACTTTCAGGTTTAATTTGTATTTTACCAGTTATTTTCTTACTAAAGAAGATTGAGGAGATTCTATCTTGATTTTGCATTTTTTCTTGATAAAGTAATGTAAAACTAAGCTTCAGGAAAACCAAATGTGATGATGTGGAAATCCAAGTTAAGGGACATCATGAGTTTTTAATAGGATATCACTGACTGCTTAAACACCATTTGTCTTTTAAAGCCTGATTTCTCTAGTTCCTATGAGAATATGATTCTAAGTGTTAAAATTCTGAATATCTTTAATAAAAGGGTTGGTCACACAGGAGTGTCTGTTCATCAGCCCTATATAAAAGCTACTACTAATAAAGTAGACTTAGGTTCTAATTAAATATTAGTTTAGTTGTTTGGGGTCTTATTTTATATATTCTTATTGTTTGAAAATCGAGTAAGTGGCAAAAACTCCTTTTCTGGAGTCAGATGAAAATCTGACTTGAGAAAAATTTGAAGCCTGCTCAAGTGAAGCATCAGGATTTCTATAAACTCAAGAGCACCTCATTGCTTATAATATACTTACGACTTCACATTTGTATCGCCAAGTTCAGGTCTAAAAAAAGAAGTTTTTGAGGTGCTAAATATCAAAAGGACAGGTGTGAATATTTTGCCACTTTGAAAATCAGACAATGACATAGTAACAAAGGGAGGGGAAATTATAATTTTTACTTTTATGTTCGCAGTTTGTCCTGAAGAATACTGCAAAAATGGAGGAAAATGCATCATCAAAGATGACATCCCATTATGCCGGTAAGTTTCATTGGCAATTGACTTGTGCTTGAGGTTGGCTAAAGGTGCTGTTGAAAGAGCCGGTTTGCTCCCCAGGGACTGAAATGACATTCAATAGAAGCGTATTTTTGAGTCTCTGTATGTCTACACTACTTTTATTTACACTTAGTGAGTTAAACCACATTTTGAGAAGAATGTTATTTATCAGATAGAATTTTCTGTAACTTTCATCTGTAATTACATGAGACAACCTGTTGGCCTGACCTTAAGATTTCTGTGTCTCATGTTTCACATCAACATTTAAGAACACATGTTTCCATGCCTGATATGCAGCAGGTGTTTTATACTCCAGATGAGATTTTACAGCAGGCCACATACTCATCTTTATCTTTTTAGCAGGTATTTGGAAAAAGAAAGTAATGTTTTTCCATTTATTAAAAAAAAAGGGTGAAAAATATGCTTGCCTTTTTTTCTGGAAATACTCTATGCTGAAAAAAAAGTATGCAATTCTAATGTAGAATGTGCGAGCCATTAGAAAGTGTCTCAGGCTATCTGAAGTGATTCATTTACACAAGATATCACTCTGTTTCCCATTGGGAAATTAGAGGAGACTTTTTAAAGTGCAAAGAAAGCGACGGTGTTATCATGTTTTTGTCCTTCATGTGCTTCAGTGGAGCTTGCCAAAGAGTTTGCCAAATTACTAAAGAAGTAACTGTTTTATCAGATTATCTATCTTAGTCAAGACTAGACATTAAGGTTTGTCTCCTAGTTGCTAGGAAACACACATTAAAAACCCTACTTTGTCTTTCAGGACAGATTTATCCTTTACCAGTTGAAGAAATGTAATATATACTATACTCAGAAAACATAGGGACTTTCATATTGGGTACTTCAGTTTGGCTCTCAGAAAACACTGTTTGCAGTACTCTTCAGAGAACCTGCAGATTTCCCCAAAAATGTCCACTATCATAGAACAGAGAACAGTCTCTGCAAGAATCTTGGAATTTCACTAAAGTGGCTGTTTCAAAATTTCTTGGAACATATAAAGAGAGAAAGGGGACAAAAACCATAGGGAAAGATTGCATATGAAACAGAATGAAGTCAGCAGAAAATAAAGGTATTTGGAATAGGGGGTTTGCAATTTGTAGATTAAATCTTTGATCAAAAAGAAAATTGCTTGTAGGGACAAAACACTGGGAGAGTAATTGAGATTTTAAGTATAGAAGACAATTGTAAGAATTGAACAGCTCAGACTTGTAAGAGAAAGTAACCCAAACTAGCAAATCTTCTTTATAAACAGAAATAAAAGACAGTTGGAATAAAAATAGTAAATTAAACTAGTAAATAGGGTACCTTCCCTCAGCATTCAGTAGGAAACATTTAATTCTGATGCAATGCACAGACAATCAGGGCAAAGGCACAGAAACAAATATGACTTAACTGATGGGCTAACATAACTCCAAAAGCTACGCATGCTTGTGTTGGGGAAACAGGTCATCCCTACACAAGAGTACAGAAAAACAGTGCATATTGCAATAGCAAAAGGCTTTCTGAAAACTGCCCGTAGGGGAAAGGGCTGGAGAATAGCAAATGGAGAAGAAAAGGGATAGTCAGCCTGATGCCAATACCATTCAAGGCTTTATAATATTATTAAGAAATTACTTATACATATAGTAACAGGAAAGTTAACTATTACTAGGATAAACTTCCACACTTTTTGAAATCCCATGTCAACGCCATGAAAAGAACAACAACAAAAAAAGAATAAAAATGTACCTAAAATGATAAAAAATGTAGAAGTATAACAGTTTTCAATTCCCAGGGGAAAAAAAAAAACTAAAAAAATACCCCAAAAAACAAAGAAATGATAGGTTTAGGTAGAGACATCTTCCTCCCTCGAGAGCGCCTGTTCTTCTACACTGCACGATAGGTCAGGAGGAAAAGCAGAGTGTATAATTGTGCAGTAAGACTGTTGCACAGCAGGGAGACTCCTGAAAAGAACAGAGTATGGAGACTGCCCTGCCACAGAAGTGACAGAGAAGGAAAGTTTTCCTAGATACCCAGAGGTAATTGTGTGGAGGGGATTACAGTGATCCTAAAAGTCACTGGGTTTGACTAATATTATTCAGTGACACAGCGGACAAGGGGAAAATTTGTTAACATATCCTTTTCTTGCTATTTTATCTTGTGCAGTGGATTCTGATCTTCCCTGTGTGAGATGATTGTGCTCTAGTTGTTTCTATAAAACAAAACCCAGGTCTGGAGTTTAAAAGTTTCTTTGACCTCCCTGAGAAGGTTGGTTTAACAAAAAATAGACTGGACGGGTCTCAAACTTCATTTCAAGGTTCCTATATGAACAGAAATTGCTGTTCATCTTAGGTTAGTTCGAGGTACATTGATAGAAAAGCATAGAGTTTGTGGAAAACATTTTTGCTGGTGGTAAGGGCTGAGTTTTTCTGTGCTTTTAATGCAATGTGGTTGAAGTAGTTAACTGTATAGACTTCTTCCAGTACTTTAATATGCAAGCATGGGAACAGTGAATTTGCAGTAGCTGCTTAGGCAAAAGAAACAACTATTTGAAGAGACTGAAAGAGGATAGTAGATTTTGTAAATTTAGTACTTCTCAAGTTCCTTTGATGCTGTGTGTTTTTACACGTGTGAACTAGGGTAGCTTATATATGTATCAAGTGAATACTCGATACAGGGCATCAACCTGACTTTCTTTCAACAGTATGTAGCTAAAAGGGATCAACAGCAGGTGGAAGGTGAGCTCTGACATCCTTCTAGGAAGAGATATCTGTAGACCCAGTGCAAAAGAGAACAGTGGATACTAATCTAGATAAAGTTTCAATATATATTGGAGTGGGTAACAGAATTAGTGTATCAGGTTGCTGTAATTTTTGTTCACACAAATGTGACTACTGATACACTGGTTGATGTTCTGGTGGATGTTCTCAGTGAGAGTTTGTGAGTAAATGCAGAGCAGTGGTGCTTTGTGGGTAGTGTTTGTCTTCCTGCTTGAATGAGACACAGCTTGATGGCTGTCCTGGTCCTCCTGATTTGAAACTTTGGTTAGGTTTGAAAGTCATTTGCGTTTGATTTTCCTGTTTGGTCAGAGGAGTACTTGGGGTGCATATCAAACACATTTATCTTATACTTACTATTTCATGGGTATTTTCTTTGTGTGCCAAACTAGATGGAGCTTTAATCCGAAATTCTACTGCCACTGTCATTTCACAAAATGTGACTCCTATTTGTCCTGACTGAGGTCTCTTTTGCAGTCAATATGCAGCCAAGTGGCTGGTGCTGGCAATCAGCTACTGTGGTTGCACATGCAAATCATGATAATTTGAGCAATAATGACTAGAATTTTTGTAATTTCAATCATCTGATTTCAAAATCATTCCTTTGATTATATGTATGCTTTCCCCAACTGTTTGTCCAGTGTTTCTTTGTGTGTGTTTATTTTTGTTTTAATGTGAGACCACAGACTTCTGGAAACAGGAGAGGAATATAGATGAGAACAAGCAAGCTGGAAAAAGTGTGTTTGTAACAGACTGAAGTGGAAGGGTGAGGCTTCAAAGACTATACTAGTATTGAAAGAAAAAAAACCACTGAGAACAGGAAAAAAAAATTACCAGACTGTTCATACATGCTTTTCATTCTCATCCAACTGATCAAGAATAATAATAAACATGCACATTTAAAATGTACTAAACCTCACATATGATACATATTATATCATCATCAAATTGTCACATGGTTTGGATTGGAAGGGACCTGCAAAGTTCATGTAGTCCAACCCCCCGGCAATGAGCAGTTTCATCTTCTATTAGATCAGGTGGCTCAGAACCCCATCCAACCCAACCTTGAATCTACCACATCTCTGGGCAACCTTTTTCAGCATTTCACAAAGGTAATTGTAAAAAATTTCTTCCTCATATCTAGTCTGAATCTCCCCTCCTTTACTTTAAAACTATTATTCCTGGCCTAGTGCTGCAGGCCCTACTGAAAATAGAATAGAATAGTTTAGGTTGGAAAAGAAATAATACAATGCTTGACTTTCCCTTTCTTTTGTACAAATATTTTCAACATAATATACCAAACTTCAGAGCAATTACACTGGCTACTACTAAAGAGTATAATGAGAGTACTTTTATTAATGTCTGAACTGTAAGAAGGTTCTGTCCTTTAGCAAAAAAAAAAAGTAATTGCATTCACTGGCCTGTAATTAAACAATCATATTACAGATTAGAAATACATCTTCATTAAACAGTCTTTTAATTCACTGAATATGTAACATCTAGCTAACTGAGCTGTGGAGATTAGAATTGCAAAGAGTCATTATAAATCGATAATTAATTATGGTTATCTTTGTAGTTGTGTATCTAAATGCTGATTTGGCCCAAAATACAGAAACTGAATTATTTTGTTTGTTTCCTTTATGTGATAAAAGTAAAGATTACTTTCCCTTTTATTTTTTAGAAAAAGAATTGATTTTATAGGGTAATAATTCATTCAGAGGAGGGGAATTCTAGCTTATTCTTCTTAGAAAAACTACAGGTTAATCGGTCCTCTATTTTTGCTTCTTTCCTTCCCATTTTTACAATGAGCTCATTATTATAACACAAATGATCTGTTTCAAATTGCAAACAAAGTATTTTATCCTCAGTAGTACAATAGCAAACAGTATTCCACAAAATTTTTTAAAAAGGGGTTTTTTTGGTAGTTGAGACATTTTTTCAGAATCTGATTTTTTCTTCAAAATACTAACTTCTGGTAAGCACAATAAATTTTTGAGAAACCCTGCAAAGTGGCATTCAGCTTTAAATAATGTCTTGGCAGACTATTTGGTACCTTTTCCAGTTAAGTATCATATATGGCAAAGAAGAGAAATTCTACATCCTCTGGACAATATCTTTCAGTGAGAAATGTAGGTTTGTTTTGGTTTTTTTCCTAAACATGTGTGACTTTGAATCGACTCTTTCCTGTACTGTTTTGCCAGATGTTTGAGGACTGAAGGTGGTAGTTATCTTTAAAAACTAAAAGTGGGAGGATTGTTTTGATATCACACAGAGTATCAGGAAAATGGAGTGATAATAGTATTCCAACCTAAGAATATAAAATGCTTGAAAGCATCTGGACTACGATTTGATGGAAATACAGAGTCTAAACACTGATGATATAGAAACACCCCATTCATAAGTAAAGAGAGTTTACAAAGGGAGAAGATGGCAGTTTCCATTTCAGCTGCATTTTCTCCTGCTGCTTTCAGAAATTCCCACCTTAGTTACAGGGAGGATTGCTGACATAGCAGCTGCTGATTCACTGCAGATTATTATCTGTTCAAACAAAGCAAATTGGTACTGATTTCACTTTGCTCCTAAGAATTTTCTTTTAGATTTACTGAACAAGTGGGACATGGGTAAATTGATAAAGCTATATTGAGCATATACACCTACTTAAGAAAGTTGTAGTCATGAAAATCAATTGTACATAGAGGAGCAATGAAATAAGGATGTAGCCATGAATAAAAACAAAAGCCACGATGAGCAGTCAAAAAGAAAAGACATTGAAAACAAATGTCATGCAAAGATTTGGTTTTTGGGAAGCAAAGACATATATGCAAACATACATAGGTAGCATAGAGAATTTTTTTTTCATATCTTTCCTTTACCCAAGTGTCATTTTAAAAGCAATATTGAGGCAAATTAAATAAAAAATTCAGGTTACCTGAGCTGGATAAAATTAAGAATGGGGAGACAAGTTAATACGTCTGTTCTCCAGAATAAATTAGACAGAATTTGTCATGAAAGCAAATATACAGTATATTGATGGAAATGCATTTTAAGGATTTGCTCACAGGAAACTCTTTCCTAAAGTTTCTATTTCATATACTGGTTTTTGTTTACTCTTGATCCTTTTATATTTGGAAAGGTTTCGTAAAATCAAGATGCTTGATACAACAATACTGTTGCCTTTTGCTTTCTCATGTTTCTATCTTCATAGCCTTTTCCAAAGGGAAATCTCATAGGGATTATGGTGCTATGCGACAGAAACATAGATTCATAAATCTTAGTATTTGGTCCATTCTGCAATAGTTGGGATGAAACAGCTTTTGCTTTTGATGCTGATTGCCTGCTCACAGGATTTTCAGGGATCATTTCACAAAAAAAAAAAAGGAAAATCTGTGGAATCCTTCATATATCAGAATTCAGAAAATACTGTTCCTCCACATAGAAAGATATATGTCAAATTTGTCCAGTAAGTTGGGGGTTTTCATTTAGATTTCCCCCGCTTGTACCAAGTGACTTCAAAGTAAATACATTTGGCCAAATCAGTTTTACCCAATGAGAAACTTGCCATTAAGCAAATTATCAATGGCATACACCACCTATCTTTTGTATTTAGGAGAGTTTACTTTGAGTTTTGCTCTTTTTCTTCCTCTTTGCAGATAATAGTATGATCCTGAGGTCAGCTCTTTATCACACTGAAGCCAGCTGCTTCATGCAGTTTGCAACTCCTAGAAATGATGAAAAAAACCCAAGTGACATTTATCTTGGTCAAACATAATTGAATACCTAGGGCAGTTTGCCACCTTTGCCAGTGCAGCAGGGATATCCTGAGTTCTCTTTTGAGTCATCTGAATCTGTTGATTGCTGAATCCAATGATTTCAGAAGGAATCTGTCTTTTTCAGGTTTTTTATTATAAAACTAAAACAAGGTTGTCTCTATGTAACTGTTAAAGTTTGACTGCACTTAATTGAAAGCCAGATGTTATAGTCAATTAAACAAATTCTACTGAACAAAGCATGGTTTCACAACAAATGTTTCTGATCATGTTCTTTAGAAATCTCTAGCACTTGATTCAAATGTAAATCAGACTTTCTCATTTAACTTTTAGGATCTGGTCTCTTTTTTTGTACAGAAAAACAAAGGTCAAGATATCTCTAAAACTGGAAACAAAGTAGCTTATGGTCTGTTTTCCTGAGGTGAAATATTACCATGACAAATGAAAAAATCTCTCATAGATGACCCATTGCTAGATTCTGAAGAGCACTCATAGCAAAAGCACTTGTTTTAAATATAGTCCACTGGTCATTCTGGAAAGCAAACTGTGAACTAATTATTTTCAAATTGCCTCTTAACGATATGTTTTCCAAGTGGGGAGATTTTTACCAGTAAAGAAAATCAGCAAGGAATTTCTGGGACAATTTCTAAATTGAAGAACTTGATGAACATTTTGTACAACCTTTTCTTGCAAAATTTTGGAGTTGAAAGGTGCTAACACTTAGCTTTCGGAATAAAAGTAACTGCATGTTATAATTCTTATAATGAATTACAAGAGGTGATTTTCATACATTATCAATGTCATTGCAACTCTCAATATCAGAGAGAGAATTATATTTAATGTCTGAACAAAATAATTGGTGTTTTAATTTGAAGATACTATAATCTTATTGAGAAGAGTATAACCTAGTAGCTACAGTGAAAATTAGTTGGATGTATAAGGATGATTAAGCAAAAAAATTTCTCATCAGCTGGATCATCAACGCTGAGGTTGCTGAAAGCATTCAACCTCTCTGATAAATATCTTACATGTCTCTTTTGATTTTCAATTCATTCTTTTAAAAGATTCAAATAAAAATGAGGAAACTACAAGCTGTAGGAAACCACAGCTGGACTTTTATTATTACTAAGCACAATGCACCTTTACCTCAGAATTAGTTATACACCAAAACTAGAGACTTTAATCACATTTAAAATTCTGGATATAGGTTTGTCTATAATAAGGAAAAGCTTAGGATCTGGGAAGTGTATGTGTAGGAGAGGATGCTTTTTGAGTGATGAGAGATTTTTATATGGGAGAATGTTAATTAATGTTGGATATTGGATGTTTGCCAAAGTATGGAGAGTCCCCTGAAGGGTTACTCCTACTAATACCAGATGCTCAATAATAGGAAACATGGATAGAAAGCTTTAAATCAAAACAGTTTTTGTTCTATTTTGTTAAAAGCACGAAAGAATAGCAGTAAAATAATAAATACATTCCAAAGGAGAGAAGAAAGGGAACAATTGAGGAAGTCTAAACAAGGATTGCAAAGATTCTTGTGCTACAGCCACTACTTCTTCACATTCATGTGGCTGTCTTTTATCCACAGAAATTTAAAAACATCTGGGTGTATCTATTCATAGGCACATAAATTACTCTATATTTTTTGGATTATATTAAGTCAAAAAATAATTTAACAGTCTGGGTTCAGATTGTCTTACTTAGCTTGAGTAACAATCTTTTTTCAGATTCAGTCTTCCTGGATTTAAATGAAAGTAAGAAGCAGTATTTTCACTCTCTAAGATTACACCTGCAGGTCTGCATATCAAACTTCATTGTCTAGAATGACAGTCAGCTCACCATTAGAGCCCTCTCTCTGTGGGAGGCACCTGGAGTCTGCTAGTTGGATACACCTAATACAATACAGAATGTATCTAAAAGTTGGAAGGGGGAATTTTGGAAAACATATATATCATGAGGCATGTTGATGAAAATTTTGAAGTGTGACTAAAATGAGGAGTACTGTGATGAAGATAGATCTGGGCTGAGGATGTCAGGAAAGCTGGGAATGGTGGAGGTCTGTGTTTGGGCATCTGTGTTATTGTGTAAATTGTGTACAAAAGACATCATCTTGTATTCTGTACTAACCACATCCTGATATGTGCCCTGATATCTGACCCACTAGACACACTGGTGTCACAATGTCATCAAGCTATCTTGCACATTTGCTATTTTTCCTCTTGTTCAGTCAGTGTGAATTTAAGTCTCCAAGAATTATACCCTTTGTGTGGTTGCTAGGTCGCTAAGGGATTTCCTAAAACCAGCAAATTCTACTAAATTAAGAACTTTTGAACTTTTCTTGCCAGCTTTTGCAGTGTTGACTGATCTGGAAAGCTCCATGCATTTTAATTTTAAACACACGTACAAACATAGAGGATTTTTCTCAGTGCTTGGAAGGAGCTTTTCATGTTTGCTATTGCTCTAATCAGCTACTAGGCTACATCTCTAAGCGGGAAGCAGTAACTATGTGCTGTTCCCACACAGACACTTGTATGTCCTTTGGGGGAAAAGTACACATGCCTTTAAGCTAAAATAATTTTGTCTGCATCTGGTCTGAAAGTCATATTTTCAATGTAGGGAAATATTTTTCATTAAAAATATGTATTGGATTGTAAGACACAAATGAACTTTGAAATGTCCTTTAGAGTATGTCAAGGTAATGTGGCTCATGCAAAAATTACAGTATGGATCTCAACACCAGAGTTACTGCAGGAATAACCTTCTGTGGTGGATTCACCCTGGCTGGGTGCCAGATGCTCACCAAAGTCACTGTATCACTCCCCACCTCAGCTGGACAGGGGAGGAAAATTATGTAAAGTTTGTGCATTGAGATAAGGACTGGGAGAGGTCACTGAGCAGTTACCATCTCAGGCAAACCAGTAGACTTGACTTTGGGAAATTATTTTAATTTATTACCAATCAAACCAGAGTAGGGTAATGAGAAATAAAAACTAGATCTTAAAATGCCTTCCGCCCCACCCCTCCCTTCTTCCCAGACTCGACATTACTCCGTGATAACTAGGTTAACTCTGCAATGGGACAAGAGGACATAGTCTTAAGCTGTTCCAGGGGAGGTTTAGGTTGGACATTAGGAAGAAATTCTTCACTGAAGGAGTGATTAGATACTGAAATGGCCTGCCCAGGGAGGTGGTGGAGTCACTGCCCCTGCAGGTGTTTAAGGAAAGACTGGATGTGGCACTCAGTGCCATGGTCTAGTTGACATGGTGGTGTTGGGTCATAGGTTGGACTCGGTGATCTCAGAGGTCTTTTCCAACCTAGCAGTGCAGTGGGATGAGGAATGAGGGTTGCAGTAAGTTCATCACAAGGGCTGCCACCATTGCTTATGTGCTCAGCCTTGGCCAGTGCCGGGTCAATCTTGCAGCCAGCTGGCAGTGGCTCTGTTGAACATGGGGAAAGCTGCTGGCAGCTTTTCACAGAAGCCAGCCCTGTTGCCCCACTCAGCAGATATCAAAACCTTGCCGTGCAAACCCAATACAACATCAGTCATCAAGCTAGGCTTCAGAATTCAGTAAACTGCAGGAGGTTGAGATTTTGTTTGATTTTATGTGATGGAGGTGAGAAAGGTTTGGATTTAAATGAATTGTGTATTAGGTTTGCACAACCAGATTTTGGTAGCTGGGAAAGGGGCTACGGAGGGGGGCTTCTGTAAAAACCTGCTGGAAGTTTCCCCTATGTCTGACAGAGCCAATGCCAGCTGGCTCCAAGATGGACCCAACCAGAGAAGGTAGTAGCATCTCTGTGATAACATATTTAAGAGGAATAAAAAAGTTATTGCATGGATGTAATTGCACTCAGAGAACAGAGGAGTGAGAATATGTGAAACAACTCTGCAGACACCCAGGTCAGTGGAGAAGGAAGGGCAGGAGGTGCTCCAGGCACCAGAGCTGACATTCCCCTGCAGCCCACAGTGTAGATTGTGGTGAGCAGCTGTGTCCCCCTGCAGCCCATGGAGGTCAACGTGGATACAGAGATCCACCTGCAGCCCATGGAGGAGACTCACACCGGAGCAGGCAGAAGCCCAAAAGAAGGCTGTGACCCCGTGGGAAACTCATACTGGAACAGGCTCCTGGCAGGGACCTGCGGACCCATGGAGAGAGGAGCCCATGCTGGAGCAGGTTTCCTGGCAGGACTGGTGATCCCGTGGGGGACTCACTCTGGAGCAGCCTGTTCTTCAAGGACAGCACCCCATAGAAACGGACCCATCTTGGAGCAGTTCATGAAGAACTGTAGCACGTGAGAACCCATCCTGGAGAAGGTTGTGGAGAATTGTCTCCCGTGGGAGGAACCCCATGGTGGAGCAGAGGAAGGACTCCTCTCCCTGACCAATGTCAGAAATAACCTGTGATGAGCCGACTGTATCCCCCATTCCCCATTTCCCTGCTCCTCTAGGACTGGGAGCAGAAAGAGCCCAGGAAGGAGGGTGGAGTGGGGAAAGGTGTTTTTAAGATTTATTTTACGTCCCATTATCCTGCTCTGATTTTGATTGGTAATAAATTCAATTAATTTCCCTCAGTCAAATCTGGTTTGCCCTTGATGGTAACTGATGAGTGATCTCTCCCTGCCCTTACCTCAACTCATGAAACTTTTTGTTATATTTTCTCTCCCCTGTCCAGTTCTGGAGGGGAGTGATAGAGTGGCTTTGGTGTGCACCTGGAATCCTGCCAGAGCCAACCCACCACACGTTGTTTCCCTGAGGATAAGAAAACTAACTGACCGGGCAACTTGATATTTTATTTGCAGTATGTGTGCTTTTGTATCAGCAGACTAGATAACAAATTATCATATGGCTTCCTAACTATGCTGAACTAAACCGTGCCTTATCTCACCCCCTGGGCAGCCAAAGCCAAAACCATGGTGATTCTCTCTGTGGTCAGAGAGAAGGAATTGCCATCAGGTCCAAACTGTCTTCTCCATTTTTATCTCTAGTTCTCTACATGGTTAGGGCATCTTGGGCAGCCGTATAAATTCCTTGGATAGAGGAATATATCAGCTGAATATAAACACATCATTCCACTTAGGCTAACCTCAACAACTGCCTTTGTTGGAAAAGAAAACAGTATTGGAGCCAACAATATGTGACAAAGGCTTCTTTAATGTAAGTTCTAGGTTGGATTATACAGTAAAGATTGTCTAAATTCTAACATTAAATGTGTTTAAGCTCTGGATCATTAACTTAGTGTATTAGAAAATTATTTTTATTGCTTCATGAGTTTCCTGTTTTCACTTCGAACTTTCCAATTTCTTACTTAAATCTTTTTGCCATTCATCCTTATTAACTATTGCATTTTCCACTGATGAAATGTCTGCTCAATTGAGTTTGGTGGCAAAAGTTGCGCAAATAAAAAAATTTCATTAGGGTTGTAAAATGGAGCTAACAAGTTGACTACCTACAGTAAAATGGAGCCTGTATTATGCAGTCCTTGCATGCTTGAGTTTCCTGTGCAAGCTACTGATAGTGCAGCTTTGCATGAGTAGGAGCTGAACAAAACATTTTTTAAGCAGTGCTACACAGAGTCAAATATCCCAATGCTTGCTTTTCACAGAGTAGAATTCCAGTTTAAAAATAGTAATTTCTCCTCCTGTAGCTCCATTTTCAGATTTTAAGTACTCTTTTGCAATCGACAGATTTTTATCAGGTAAATTAAAGTGCATGGTTTGATTTATACTTTAGTCTATAAAAAAAATTTTAAAATTTAAAAGTCAGGAGTTATTAACAGACTTTAATAGATGGAAAAAAACTTTTATTTGATTTGCTTTTCTTTGTCCTTTATTCTTTATATTTTGTAAATCAATATTTTATTAATGTGAACTTTTTTGGGGACTTAGGAAAATGGAAGAAAGATCTCCTAAAACTTGTTAATATTTTAGTGTGTGAGAAATATTGTGTTTACATAGCCATAGAAATTCACAAAGATTACCTTCCTGTCTCTTCTGCTTTTAGAATTGAAGGTGAGATGATTTAGCAAACATATTTTAAGAGGTTACTTTAAGAGGCACAGCAGCTGCTCGTTATTATAGTTCTAGTGTTTTAATAGGTGCCGTATTAAATTTTTCTTCATTTATAAACTTCCCCTATAATATCAGTAAATTCTATCACTTTGTTGGTTTTTTTCTAATAAGATCAGCAAAAAACCCTCACATACTGAAACTGTTTTACTTAATGGAAGTAGCTGAGAACTTTTTTTCTGACAGATCATGACAGTAAAGGAAAGGTAAAAATGAACATACAGCTGTGTAACCAATACCACAAACTAAATTATACCAGTATAGCAAGTATTCTTCATTTAGCTTTTATAGTTATACATACATATCTATATATATAATGCTTCTACAACCTTCTAATACTTTGTGCCCTTAAAATTCTTTTCACTATGCTGTTACTACAGACAGCAAGATACAAGTCACTGTCAGCACAGAAGTTGTTGATATACCTGAGGCTTTGTTCTGATCTACAAAAATCATACTGCTACAGAACTATGAGCACCTCATTTCAAGATGGGACTATACAAAACAATTGTGCATTTAAATATAATATGGAAGTTGGTATATTGTCAAATTACTCTTTCTTAATTTTTTAAAATTATATATTTATTTATCTTTTCATTGAAATATATCAGACAGTAAGGCCAAAGTAAGATTTTAATAGATATCACAATGAGACCACAACAATGGACTTTACAGTGTTTTATTTCTCTCTGTTAAATGTTTTATATGGTAGAACCATTGTGCATATGAAAAAACTGGTGAAACAATAATCAACTTTCTCTATGCAGTCTTATACCTACCCAGAAGGTCAGTGTCACTTTAATTTTATTCTTCTGAAAAAGTCTTCCAGAAATCCTTTTCTTTGATCATCCTGAACTACTCTGCGGTTCTACTCTACTCTACTCTGAACTTCCCCTAATGGTTCAAGTTGCATTTGTACCTTGCACATTCTTTCCTGATTTTTCATTTTAAGATGCATTCTTACTCACCACGTCTCACTAATTTTTTTGCCCAAGCTATCATCATCCTGCATCTCAGCTAACGCAGCATTGGCCCTCTTTGCTTGGATGACTACAAAGTTTTTAGGCCGATGCTCTTTGAAAGCAGCTGCAGAGAGGATTCTTTGTTTTTTGTCTCTACTCGCTCTTCCTTATTGCATCAAATGTTAATTACTGACCCTGCTTTCCCAGCCTTCATATTTTATTCCAACTCCATCTCTAATTTCTTATTTAGCAAGAATAATTTGAATATGTTTCAAATACTGACTGCTCAAACAGAGAGTATAACCTGTCCCCTACCCACTGCACAATAATGACGATAGATTGTCTGTTTTAACAGGTCTCTGTACCCTTATCAAAGCTTAGAGTAAAATCAGACAAAACTCTTTATGTTTACTGAACAGAAAGTAGGTTTGTCTTTCAAAATATCTTCATTCCACATGTTCATGAAACAAGGACTGAGCGAGAGAAGGAATTAGGCATATACTTTCCTCATCAATCCAGAGAATCAAAGCATAGTACAAGAATCTTGCCTTTGACATTTGAGCTTCTTTTAAAACTTTTTTTCTTCAATCTCCATCCTTGTTTTTTAATTACTTGCTTTTTTCCAGTAGTATGAAGTCCTCATACAGGTGGTATTGGCATGCAAAAGATGGAACAAATTATTTGGTAAATTTTCAAGGTTATCTTTATTTGAATATACCGTCTTACATCTATGAAGAATGTACAAGTAGTCACAAAAAATGCACAGCAGTGAACTGTACAATTTGTTTGTTAAGGCAGGATAGACTGCAAAATTCAAAGCTATGCTGATATTTGAGAAGCACACATGCTGCAATATTAATCAAAATTAAACTTTCCCCATTTCAGGCTGGCTCAAGAAAATATTCGATAGTTCACAAGGTCTTTGGGAAAAAAATAAAACAAACAAACAAAAACTAATTCATTTATACCGTTCCTTTTTCCTTGGAATGGGGAGAACAATTTGCATTCAATTTATATGCTACTAAGGATATAATAATATTTCTTTAAAAGACAGGCAGATTTTACCCTAATTCTATAAATTCTAATTTGTTTAGACTTTGTTAAATGTTACATGATGGAATGAAAGTTTAGTTAGAAGACTGATCACTTTTTCTTCTTTCATCTTTCTTCTTCAAAGGCATTATCTCAGTTAATGAAAATGAGAGTAGAATCACAAAATCATAGAATTTTTAAGACTGGAAAAGACCTCCAAGATCATTGAGTCCAACCATTAACCCAGTGCCACTATGATTCCCCAAGACCATATCCCTAACTGCCACATCCACATGACTTTTGACCACTTCTAGAAGCAGTGACTTCACCACTTTCCTGGGCAACCTGTTCCATTGCCTGACCACCCTTTCCGGTAAAAATATTTTCCTAATATCCAACCTAAACCTCCCCTGGTGCAACTTGAGGCCATTTCCACTTGTCCTATCATTATTTACTTGGGAAAAGAGGCCGACCCTCACCTGGCTGCAACCACCTTTCAGGGAATTGTAGAGAGTGATAAGGTACCCCCCGAGTCTTCTTTTCTCCGGGATGAACACCCCCAGTTCCCTCAGCCTCTCCTCACCAGACTTGTGCTCCAGACCCTTCACCAGCTTCATGGCCCTTCTCTGGACTTGCTCCAGCACCTCAATGTCTTTATTAGTGTTATTACAGTGTTACTCTTGTTTAAATTGTCAAGATAAGGAATCATTTCTTAACTAGAATAAAAACACTTTAAAGTTTTCTGATATAAAGCAGAATTTTAAAAAATATTCTGGAAAATGCTATCTAGTCAGAAAAGTGTCTACATAGTTATTTTTGATAGAAAATATCCCATCTGACCAAGCCAAAAACTCTGGAATATTTAGAAAAGAAGAACACTTTTCTTTATTCTTAGACTGTTTCTTTCCATACAAGCCTGGGCTATCACTGTACAAACACATCAGGGACATGTATATGTTACAGGATGGAGGGTAGAGGTTCTGAGGAGATGGAGTAATTTTTCAAAATATGAATAAACAATTTTTCCTCTTGTGAATGTAGTGTGTCCTCAATACAAAGTATTTCCATCCAAGATCCCATAAGAGTCTCCTTTCTAATGTTACCAAAATACAAAAGGTATCAGAAGACTCACTGTGGCTCATATTCTGGTGTAGTGTAGTGAGTTGACCCTGGCTGGACACCAGATGCCCACCAAAGACACTGTTACCACTCTCCCTCTCAGCTGGACAGGGGAGACAAAATGCAATGAAAGGCTCATGGGTTGAGATAAGGACAGGGAGAGATCACTCACCAGTTACCATCACGGGCAAAACAGACTTGACTTTGGGAAAATCACTGATGGGCTCAGCCTTTGCCAGCAGCAGGTCCGTCTTGGAGCCAGCTGGCATTTTGTCTGTCGGACACAGGGGAAGCTTCTGGCAGCTTCTCATAGAAGCCACCCCTGTAGCCCCCCCCACTTCCAAAACATTGCCACACAAAACCAAAACATGTAGCTTTACTGAAACAGGAAGCACAGAACAACTGTAAACCACATTTTTTTAGCAGTTTAAAAAATTATTGAAGCTAAGTATTCAAAGCAAAGCCAAGTGTGTGCATTCCTTATGACCAATTTCACTCTTCTGCAACAAAGAACCCACATGGAAATATTTTTTTGCTGTTGTTATTTTTAGGGCAGTTCCAGCAGCAGTTTCAGACACAGATTCATGAAGCCTGGCAGTCCTGAGAGTAATTGTACAAGTCCAGAACTGAGGATTTCTGATCTTAGGATGTGCAGCTCCCCTAACATAAAGTCTTCCAAAGCATACAAGCAATTTTAAACTCCCTATCCTACCTACTTTCAAGAGGCTTTTTGATGAAATATCATTTAAATATTACTATAGTTCACCCTTTTCGTCTGTGACTTCAACAGTAACAAGCTTATAATAGTGCTCCCTCTCCTCCAGCACTTTTGGTGTGCTTGTTTCAAGCTCTTCATGAGCGGGATTCTTTGGAGTTTTGTTTGCCTTGATGAAATAGGACCCAGATATAATAACAAACACAGGCACTGCAATAGTAAATTTTAAGTACATAAACAGATGTTAAGTTTCTACATACTCTTAGAGACTTCTGATTCCAAAACAGTTTTCAGAAAAAAAATCTTTCGTATAACTGTGGAAGCATAATATGTTCTTTGCAGAACACTTGGATTTTCTTGTGTACTTACATCAAAAAGCTGAAAACCGAATTAATTATCAGCACACTTTTTTGCTATTTACTTTTTAATGTTACTGAAGCTTCTGGAAGACTAGTGTCAGAAAAATGTAATGATAGATGTACATAACAGTTTGATGAATAGATTCTGCTGGACCTTGTTTGTGAAGTACCAGACTTTAGTTAAAAATATTCTGTAAATATTATTTTCAGTCATGCACTAAAGCAAAACTGGAATGATTTATTCTGCCTGCAATCAGTGCTCAATTTTTAACGAGGCTTTTACTTTTTTGTTCATAATGTCAATATATGCAGGAATAAATCAGATATCCTAAACAGCAACCAATATATTTTCATCTTTAATTTCTACTCACTGCTTTTATGTAAATGCTGGTTTATGTGTTCATTTCTGCTTCCTTAGAGATGACTGTGAACTAAATTCCTTGTAGGAAAATATCAGTGATGTTAATAGAAATTCCACATCTGCATCTAGGATAGAGTTTACATATCTGTTATCAATGAGTGTATCAAGATTCATCTGGATTTTCCAAAGAATGCAAGGGTAAGATAGGAATTGATGCAGATACAATAGCTCTCTAAAAAGTTCCAGTCTTTCCAAACAATTATGCCAAGCTTTCAGCCAGTTCAGGCAAACCACAATTCTATGCAGATCATAAGGGATGGAAGGATTATTTGCCTTTCCATCCACATTCACTTTGAAACCCTGTGTTTATAAAATGTCATGAGAAAAACACTGCATTTACTGACCTTCCTTATGATTAGCTAAGCTGGAGTTTAGGGGCCAGAGAATTACTTTCTTCCACTGCACGGTTACCACAAAATAAGTACATCTGCTGTAACTTTAAAAGTGTGGATCCAGTAATGCCTTTCTAACCACCACAGATATGGCACACAGGACATTTCTCCAATTCTTGGCTCTCGATTCACAGTGAAGTCACCACCCACAAAGTATTGTCTGTGCAAGTCAGACTTTGGCAGCAGGCTCAAGAGCAAAGGCTCAGACCCAAACCATAAGAGATATGTCAGCAAACAGTTTAACTTCCTTTTTGCTGTGTGGGTGACCAGAGCAACAGGAAGGCTGATGTTATTGAATCCTCATGGAAAGTAAGTTCTCAAAGTCTCTTTCTTGAGGAAGAAATAAAAGAAGAGTTGGAACGGAACTGCTTAGGGACAAGCTCAGGAAAAAATAATTAACCTTGAAGACAAATAAAGTCACATAAAGGTTTATTCAGAAGACCGCCAACTGCATGAACACCAAGTGTTGATCTCAAGTTAACCCTTAAGCCTTCAAGAAAGGACTGATAATCCGAGCTACTAGCAAAATTCTGATGGTGAAATAAAAAAACAACATTCAGTTCTCAGTTTACAAAACTGAAAAGATCCTTTAGTTTGCACTGATGTTCATATAGGTTCTACAATGTGTATAAGCCTGCAACAAATCCTGTTTCCACTCTTGTCAATACTTTGGCCCCCCAGGCTTTGTATTATTAGATTCATTATTGAGCACTAAAAGAAGTTCATAGTAGTAACACTATGACAAGAACTGAATCAATTCTTCAGCTGATGTAAATGTTCTTCTCTCCATCTGAACACATAAAGTGAAAAAGCCAGTCAACATTACATCCATGTTTATTCCATAAATTAGGCAGCATTTTGTTCATGTCTTACCAACAGGAAATACCTTGAAATACAACTTAGTTTTAATTGGTTTGTGTTAGACTTGAAGAATTTTTAATGAAACTCTGGATCTAATTTTTCCTTTTACTTTTGAATTTGTTGCTAAACAGTCCTTCACAGAGTTAAATATTTATTGACCTGTATAAACTATGACACTTGACCTTAAATATTTTCATGCTCTGATTTGGAATTTGTGACAAAGCCCAGTCCTTCAATCACAAGTTTGATTGGCAGTTGCCATTTTTGAAAGTTCAAAGAATAAATTTTATAATATTTATGAAAGGATTTCACATATTTAAAATTCTTGGATTTTTCTTGTGACCCTTAACATAGCTGATTCAGTCTTATTCTTTGTTATAGTCTTATTATGCTGTAGTTTTAATGTTTTGATATTTAGGTTACTTCAGATCCACCATGAAATGGGGGATTTTTCAAAAATAATAGCAACCTAGTCTCTATTATGTGAAACCAGTGACATGGATGTTCTTTTTCATGTGTATTTAGAACAACTCGTTGTTTTGCTTTTTGGTTGTTAAGTGTGCTTTGCTTCCTCACTTTTTTTTTTCCTAAGATCCTCTGTGGAAATATCCTACAAAGTACTCATGTAGTATTTAGCATCTGTCCTAAATGTAAAATATTAAGGAAGATACTTTTTTGTTGGAATTCCAATTGAAATCAAGTGAAGAGGCTCAGAAAATATTATAATCTGTAAACTCTTGTGGATGGACAGCACTATTACTGTTCCATCTTCAGAAATCTTAACTGCTCCAATGTTTGTGATTATATCCCCGTATAACTCTTGGCCGTCAAAGTAAGTCTTCGAACATATAAGAGGATTATAAACATTTCTTTTGCTCCTGGATATTTGAGAAAAAGATCCTGAATCAAACTCCTTGTAATAGAAATCTGTCAGAACTTTGACTGCTTAAAGCAGAAAATCTATATGTCCATAAAGTGTTACAAATATATATATGTGAATCAAACTTTGAGAATTGCTCTACAGCAAGCACACCTAAAGGTTATTTTTTAGGTACTGCCACTTAAAAGTCTTACTTATTATAAGCAGGTGAGAAACAAATTATTATATTTAATTTATTTATGTGTTTATTTTATTAAGGTATGTAAGATTAGAGTTCAGTTTTTGGCTTTCTAGTCTGTCAAGTCATTTAAGAGTTCATTAAAAAGCTGGGGGGAGGGTGGGTGGCAGGGGCATGTGTGTGCTTGAGGCCTGAGCCAAAATTTGTTCTCTGAACCATTTCAAATAGCTTTTACTCTCAAATGGCAATTATTCATTGTCCTTGAAGTCAATTAATTTAACCTTTCATCAGGTCAGCCTGAGCAAAGAGCTGAGTTTTCTGTACTCATTTGGCTCAGCTAAGCTCAGGAGAAGGACATGCAAGGATCAGGCAGTGTAGGAGAGAAATCTCTGGTGGAGATACGTAGATGTGTTTCTAAACTGGTGCAACTCTGAGTGATTTGAAAATATTTCTAGGACCTTGTGCTAGAGTAGAGAGAAGACTCTCAGTCAAGCACAAGTATGATCCCGATTTTATGAATGATTATTATTAGATTTACTGCTAATACAGTCTCTAAACACTGCCAATGCAGTATATAATATAAGCAAGTCTAAAGGGTTATACTATAAGCAGGTTTACCTAGAAACAGACAGGCTTGCAGAATGCACAATTAAAAAGCAACAAAGCACCTATGTAGCTACTTTAGAATTTTATCTCTGGTAAGATCTCTGGATCTTAGCACTTTTACTCACTTGTTCAAAAGTGAGTCCCTGCCAGGGCAGGGATCCATCTGGAAGGTGCCTACAATCTCATGAGACCAGTTTGCCCCGTTGGCCCAGTCTCCAGCAGCATTTTATACCCTTTTGCAGGCTGATATGCACCAAAGCCAATCTCAATCATCACAGCTTTCCCGCCTCTGGAATGCATTCATTATCAAGCATCCAGACCGTTCCTTCTGCAATACCCACCTGGTGCTCTTATCTTGTGGCAAATCACATTGTGCATTGGAGACGTAAGGGGGGAAAGGGGCAGGATGCCCACAAAGACCCCGCTACAGAGCCCACTATCCCTCATTGCTGTCACAGACCTTCTAACTAACCAAGGGATGTGTTTAGTTAATAATGGAAATAGGGCAACATCAATTATAGACACGGAGATAGATTACCTGAAGAGATAAAAATTAAGCTGAAGGTAGCACATTAATGATAATAAGATGGCAGAGGTGTAAATACTGATAAAATATTGTTCTGTCCCAGTATTATTTCTTACTGTGTAAGAGCTGAGAGGAGAAAATAGATATTGTTTTTCCTTTCAGTTTCCTCTGAGGTGAGCCTGACTACAAGATTTTTCACAACTAATTTGCAGGGAACGGAGAAAGGGCAAGAGGGAAGGGAGGAAGGGAGGAAGGAAGGAAACCACAGTGGATGCTGGCAGCTGGCCACACTAAAAGCATGTTTGTTCATCAAGATTTCCTCTTGTGCCATTCATCAATATACAGTTCTGGCACAGAGCTACTCTCTGGAATTTATAGTAAATAACTGCTGAGCCTTCCCTTAGTCTATTCGGATGTAATGACTTATGAGAAAATGTTTGTGTGTTTGCGACATACAAGTCTTAGTAGACATCGGTTGCAGTTACAAACAGAAGAGAAAAATTCTGAATATTTAAATTTCTTTTTATCCTGATACACAAAGGAAAAAAGTTAGTGCAACTACTGCTACTCTGTTTGTCAGACCATGATTCTTTCCTCTTAAATCTATATTTAGCTGGTCTGTCAAATTTGACCAGTCTTGATGGGAGAGAGATATCCAAGATGTGATAACCCTAGAACTTTTTTGAAAAAAAATATTTGCTGAAGAAAGACCTGAAAACCTAATTTGTAGTCCTCTGCTGTCTTTAAGGCAAAATGGCAGCACGAGCTCAATAGTTATCTATCCCCTTTGCCCTGCATGTATTTGCCAACACACGTCTCATGACACAATGCTGTCTTGTCCAGCAGCATGTGCTCCTGTGAGAGAGTTGAGAGTAGTGTGGAGATCTGGAAGAGATAGGCTAAAGGTGGAATAAACCGTGAGGACATGAGAAAAGTAATTTCACTGAGAGTATGAATGGATGGGAGCACATAGAAAACTAGGCATTATTAAATCCAGTGTTAGAAAAGTATATTTTCATTAAATTTGTTAATAATCACAATATACAGTCTAATATTTAAAGATATGAAAATCTTAAATAAAGACATAATTTAGAGAATAAAGAAATCATAGATTTTTATCACTTGTAATGTAATTTGTAGCTGAAGATTGTCTATATATTAAAAAAAAAAAATTAAAAGTAAGTCCCAAACACTGGCTCACAGACAAAGCCCATCATGCAGGATGTTTTCCTCTGGTTTCCACCTTTTCAGACAAGCAGAGGCAGGCTTAGGCTCCTGCTGCTTCATGGCAGCTGCATGCCTCCTCCTGTACTTGTATGTGGGAAAACACCTGTGGACACAGCTGCTACCTGAGCCAACCATTTTTACTGGAAGTTTTACCATATTGTCACACCCAAAAGATGGACACCCCTAAAGGAAACTCTCGTTCTATGGCTGGCAAGGTCACAATATATTATGACCTATCCTGAGGTCAAATTCAGGCAAAGAAAAAAATATTGGCTTTTTTTTCCTAGTAATATTGTTGCATTGTTTTTTGATCCCATAAGATGTACTTGCAAAATGCTCTATCCTAAATGTGGATGCACCCAGATCAAACACAAAAAGGCTTTTAAACTAAAGGCCAGCTTTTACTGGAATCTGAATTAGAATACTGTTTAAATTGAAAAAGCTCAATGTGACTGGGGACAATAGAGCAGAAATAAAAGCATTTACTCACAGCTTTCCCCTTGCCTCCTTGTCCTCACAGATGTGTTCTCACTTCCCTGTTTGTTACGGTTAGCTCAGACATTTTCTCAGTAACTGCAAGCTCTGCTCCTTCTCCTCCTGTTCCAAAGAAACATCCATTTGGTCCTGAGGAACTGTCTCTCTCCTCTCTTTACAGTTGTGTCTCAGTCTTTTCAGATGGGCCACAGGCCAGCAGCTTTCTAGTGTCTCCCTGTCCTGCCCAGCCTGATTTCATCTGCTATCCCCACTCTTCTCCCCAGCTCTCCTCTGCCTGCTCAGTAGTTTCCAGGGAAAAAAACAGCGTCCTTGCTCCATCAAGAGGTTCAATGAAAGCTAATCACACTAATTAAATGTATTTAATGTAAAGCTGAAAATTAATATACATATTTACATTTGTAAACAAACAGGCTGAGATTTGCAAAATTTCAATATGAAAATCAGTCGTTGAATGTCCTATGATAAAATGGCAGTAATGGACAGCAAATTAGCCTTGCATTATCCTATCACTATTTTCACAGCTCTCTGCATGTACTTGGTGCCCACAACATATCTTCTGGGATTCAGTAGGCTAGGTCCAAATGTAGTTCTGCTGGTGATTTTTGGTTAATATCACAATGTAACCAAAACAGTTGTACCATACAAGATTTGGACAGAGAAAAAGGTACCATACACAACAGAACTCTAAAATTTAGAGTATTTCCCCAGACAAGAAAAAGGACAGAAAAATATGAGAAGGAAAGTTTAGATGACAACACTGGAAATTGTAAAGTAGCAGTTCATCAAGTACCTCACAAAAAGAAGGACAAAATTCGGGTTATTCTTGTTTTTACGTTAGCAGAGTCAAAAAAACTGCTATGAGAAAATCTTTCTAGGAAAAAAAAAAAACCATGGCAAAAGAAATTAAAAATATCAATGTCTAATCTCACTCTAAAGATAGTAAACTATCATATGCAAATAAGTTGTCTCCTTTTACACATTACAGAGTTGACTAACTCAGATCATATTTCACAATATATGTTATAATATAATATATTATGAATTTATTTACTCTAAAAGAAGAAAAAGAACTGATATGCAGCAATGTGATACATTGCTTATTCTAATTCTTTGAAGATATTTGTGAAATTAAGTTATCTTATCTTGATTTTCAGCTATTTGTTGTTGAAGAATAAAGGCAGGGCATTGTACCAGCTTTGTAACAGGCTGTTTCAAGAGTAGTGAAAAGAAAAAAATCATCTGCTAGGAACCCTGCAGAAAAAAAAATACACTTTTTATTCCAAAAAGATGAAAAATTGCAATGTCCTTAGATTACGAGAAGTGGGTTAATGAAATCATTTTTTCAGCTATATAAAAGCTGATTTCAGCTTATATAAAAGTCTTAGTCCTGTGGTTTTACAAAATGTAAATCTGCCCCTTACTCATACAGAATGTTTGTCATGGCTCCCTGCCACCCTGTCCCAACTGCTGACATAAAATCATCAGTAGAAAAACAGAACATAGCAAGGATTCTTTGATCTCACAAATTTTTGGATACTACCTCTGTCTGGTAGGGCTGTTGACCAGCAGTGCAGGCTAACTAGGCTTTTGTTCTGCCTGGCAGTACATGGTAAAGGAGCACAAAGGCTGCTCTGAATTGTTCTATGTACAGTGATTCATTGCGCAGCAGTGTTAATATCAGGGGAATAGCTCTCAGTTCTTCATCTATACTGCATATTCCTTGTCTGTAACCAAGAAAAGACTTTCTTAAGTGAATGCTGGAATGCTGTTAGAAAATTTTCTATCATTAGCTATCGCTCACCATATGTTATTAAAAATATGTGACTCGTGAAAGACCATGGGAAAGATTTTGCTTTATCAAAGTGCCAAGTATAACAGTTGAAATTAGTTCCTCTATCAAATTAAGTCAAATGAGCCACATTTAGACCTATCTATTCTCCTCAATAAAAGTTTCAATAAAGTACTTGGAGTTCAAATTTCTCTTCATGTCAACTAACAGAGTTGTATTAAGTGCTGAAGTTTGAAGGTTTAAACACTGAGAACAGAAATGATAACTTCCCTATTCATGGTAACAACTGGGGGGAGTTTCTGTGGGCTATTTTTTTCTTTTTTTTATTAGGTATTGTGAATTACCTCTGCTGTATTCCATGACTATAATCTTGTTGCAATGCTAAACACTGAATACCAGAATTAAAGCTTTAGATTTGGGAGGGAGGTGCCTGGTGAGTTTCTGATCTTCCAATTAAATAAGTGTCTGAACAGGCATACATGAGGGTTTGAATTGAAATTGCATGGGAATCCTTAGTTCCAGCTTCTCCTAAATTCTCAAGTCTTCTCTCTGTAACCATAACAACGCTAACAGAATGTGGAGCTGGAAGAAAGGTTGTGATGAAATTATTTTTATTGCATCTAACGTGTCTTAGGTTCTCATAAATTGTTTAAAGGTCATTCCTCTGAAGATTTCATAAATTTAACTTGATAACAAGAAACTGGAGAGAGAATTCCCCAAGCATCTGTGAAATTCATCTCTAATACCTGCAAATTATGCAGAGACAACATCCCTGCATTATTTTCCATGGGCCACACTGGCATGTGTAGAACTCATTGCAGAACTTAAGTCTTTTCTGGGTGATGTGCAATTCAGAGTGTAAACCACTGTCTCTCTGGTACAGGGATAGTAAGCAAAAGAGAAGTTTTGTGTCTTTTTTGTTTGGTTTGTTGTTTTTTTTCATATAGGCATACATTTAAAATACAAGCAAAACATTTTAAAGAATGCATTTGTGTTGATGCAATCTTAGCCTGTGCTTGTGCACCTCACTTGTACAACGGTGAGAAGCAGCATTAGGTGTTACTGTACAATGTTGTCTCCTGTGCAAGCAGATAAATTTATGACTGTCTGAGAATGACAAAATGATTTATAATCTCCAATATATACAACAATCCACCTGCCAGGAGCAATGCCTGGTGTTGGCAGGCTCTAGTAAAAAAAGACCATTTCAGCTGATAAAATGACTAAACCAGTGCTGAAAAGGGGCAGCAGAAAAAGGAATAAAATAATTTTATGACTTTTTTTATTATTTGTGCCAAGTGTATAGTTTAATATAGACAAAACACTTCCATGGCTTAAGCTTTTAAAATAACTACTTAATTTCACATGGACATTGTAAATTCATTCATATGAAAGCTATTCACGGGGTAAACTGCAGTGAAAAGCAGATATGTGAATTGACTTTGCAATAAATACCTATTATTTCTTACCTAACTAGTTATAGTGCAGATAAGAAAGTAGTGAGTATGTACCACTCTTAGGTAGTATTATTGATTAAAAGCAATAAGACCAAACATTAAAAGAACAAGACAAACAGAACTCTCCACCAGAAAACAAACAACACCCCCCCAAAAAAACCCAAAACAAACAACAACAAAAAGCCAACTAAAAACCAAACCCACAATCTAGCAAAAACAAAGTAATAAAAGGATGGTCTCTGTGGCAAAATACAGCTACTGTAAATATATTCAGATCTGTTATCAGATTTTCTACTAATACAGAATCCTATCAGTTCTAATAAGAGCATTGTAATTTAAGCAAAAGCTTTTTTTCTGTGAAATGTTTCTTTCTCACCCTTTTATAATTTATTGCATTATTTCTCAATTTTGTTTTAATGTGAAATCAGTGCTGGTTTTGAAAGCAAAATAATTTTTCTACCTGCTGTCAATACAGCTGCACAGTCAGCCTTTCTGCCAGGTCATTCCTTAATCTTTATTCAGCCCCCTAAAAGTTGCAACTAGGGTTCATATTTGGGACACAAACACATAAAACATGTTTTCTAAGGGTTTTTGTTTCTCTGTCTCTTTCTCTCCTTGCTCTCTTTCTCTCTATATTCTTCCCTTACTTGAAGCATTCTTCAAGAGCAAATAAAACAACAGCTCCAAATGCACGTTCCACAAAAAGCAAAAGAAAGGAAGGGAAGGAATAGAAGAAAGAGAAACACAAGAGGGTCAAAGAAAGAAAGGCATGAAAGATTGGACAAAAAGAAAAAAAGGAGGAAAAAAGAACTGGGAAACGAGATGGAAAGGCAGGCTGGCATGAAGGACTGCTTCTTTTCTGTAAGTTGATTTAGGCTGATTTAGGCTAAGGTGTATCTTTTCAGTGAACTTTAGGTGCTGCTGTACTGATACAGACTTCTTGAGTAGGTTCACTTCACATAGCAAATGGTAATGTGTAATACTTCAATCTCCAAGGTTCCTTAGAGTGAGAGAAGGTGGACATTAGTCACTTTTCTCACTAGTGAAATGCTCTACATGCTAAGCACATTGCTTAGAGTACCTGCACCAAACTTCCCTCAGCTGGCAAGGTGCGAGCCTAGTTCTCCCCATATTCCATATTTTTACTCTAATTCACAAAATGACTAATTTTCACTGGTTTATCCAAGCTTAAAATGATAACAATGTTTTATGGGTCACTTTTTGCAAAGCACAGCCTCAGACTCAAAAGCAGTGGGCTGAAATTCAGGACTCAGTTGTATTTTGGACTCCAATCTCCAGTCATCAGTGATCAGTGTACCCACTACATTGTTTCAAGTTGTTCCTTTCTCTGTTGTGTGGATGTCTCATGTCAGTATCAGTTAGAATTTAACAACATGCTTGCTGGTGATTTGACCTTTAAGTAAAGTAGAGTTGAAATACTGGTTTTGTCCTAGAGAAAATTTCATTTTAAAAATCACTTTTTTTCCCTCTTAAAGAAATCTTAAGACTTTTATTTTGTTTATTAGCTAGCTAAGTGAACAGTCATTTACCTGTTGAATTTAGCACCAAATCTTAATTCAGCACAAAATTTAGCACCTTTCTTCAGTGCCAGGAGTTGCTTCACAATTTGTCCCACTGGAGCTTTTAACTCAGTGACATAGTAGTGAAAAATCTGTTATAGAAAATTATTTAAGAAGGTGGGAAAAGGTAGCTTTAAAGTGAGTGTAATTGTTTAAATGGTGGATTGCGGCTCTGACCATCTGCTGTGAACACATACTTCTGCTTCATTGCTGTAGCTGAATAAATCTGTGCCATAAAACATAGTGCATGTCACATACCAACCTTTAATGGATTCTGCTGGGACCTATTTCATCAAAGAATAAAGGCTCAAAAGCAAATGACACAGCAAATAATTTCCATATAGGTCTGCATTTCCTTATGACAGGATTAAATATCCTGAAAAAAAACTCTGTCATGTGCAAGACTATCACACTGATATGAAACAGAAAGAATTTTAGTGAAGTGATAAAGTAATTTGTTTTTTCAAATCAGTGTAATTCTCATCAGAATAACTTCAAAATTTTACTTTGTTTTGAGGTGTTTAGGTTAGGAGCCAGACAAGAAATCAGGCAAATCAGGCAAGTTTCAGGTACTGACAAAATTTTTTTACAATTTAAATTTAAATTCCCCATGAAATATGAGCTTTTTCATGTGTCAACTAATTTTAGTGAAGAAATATTTGCTCTGAAATTTTCCAATCTCTCTATTTAAAATGACAGGCATTAGAGAAAGCAGTTACCCACCCCTATTTAAAAAACGGTTTGCCTGCACCTAACAGGAAGTCATTCACAAGCTGTCCATGATACAACACTCACATTCATGCTCTTATTCTAACATCAGAAGGTGCTTGTTTTCTGTTTCAACATTTAACAGCAAACATTAAGGTGTTGTCCTTCTTGCCTAGCTGTGAAACAGCTAAATGTGCCTGTTTAATCTGAACTAGTCATTGTGACACTGTACGGAGAATGGTAAAGGACCCAGATGAGGATTGCTGTCTTTATTTCTCATAGTCTAAATTTGTCTGAATTGTCTCTAGATACCTCCCTTTTCAGGTGGTTAATGTTATAAGAATTAAGTCCCTCTCTAAACCTTTAAACTGGTTACCATAATTTCTCTGTGGATCTACATAAAAAGCAATTAGATACACTGACCAAGTCCTTTCTTGTCACAGTTATCTTCTCCTATTCAACTCAGGCTGCAATTAGAACCTCTCATTGTGGCTATAAGAACAATGAGTAAACAGAGTGTCACCCTAGGGACCTGGGAGTAGCTCCCAGCACACCCTGGGAGAAAAGATACATGTAAAAGATGATTATGCCAATATCCGAATTTTCTTCCAAATTGCCATCAGTTATCACATTAAGCTCTGCAGTCTCTAAAGAGTTTCATTCTCTGTTTTAAGGAGCTCTCTCTAGTACATATCATTAAGTTCTTGGCTTTTAAGACTTGCTATGGCAAGGACTCCCTCAGGTCAGTTAAGAACTATGTGACAAATAGATTCCTTATTATTAGTTTAAGATGTATTTCCTTTCAGTTTGATTGAATGTTCTAGAAGATAGACAGCAACAGACAATTTTTCTTCCATTTACCATATATCATTTTGTTTACCTTCAGCATATCTGCTCCCACTCATCTTCTATATAAATTAAATCTGATCTTTTCAGTCTCCGCCATATGACTTTAATCACTATAATCTCTAAATTCTTCTATCTTACTCGTTATGCATACTGCATGCTTTTATGATACAAAGTGAGCCATTACTTTCCTGGAACAATCTATGAGGATGCAGAGATCTTTTCTGAGAGTACTTATAGTTCATTTAGAATCTGTTTATACCTCATATTGCTCTCCCTCGTGTTGTTTCGTTTGTATTTGCCAGTTATGAATTTTAATAGTTTTCAGAATAGAAGCTGTTCTAGGTCCTCAAATCCAGGCTCTTGTTATTACACACAGTCACATCATATAATTCTATTCAGAAGTTTAGTTGACTTTCTTTTATGACCACTTATAAGGAATTCTTGTTCCTACCTTACTGTGCTACTGGAAGTTTACAGCATCTGAGGATCTTTGGAGTATGTGTGCAAAAGGATAACTACATTGCTGAAGTAGTGGCTACTTCTTCCTCCACAAGGGAATGAAAAGTTGCTGTTTTCATCAAGAGTCTAATGAAGCTTAGTTTGCATAATGATTGCAAAGACTAGTGAGCAGAGAAACTTATTCTACACTGATACAGCAGAGATGTAAAGTCTCTGCTTTCTGCAAGGAACTAGGTTGTGGTTTTGTGGGTTTTTTCTCCCTCTATCCTCTGACACCACTCCTGAAGCAGCCTGCACTGCAATATGTATGGCACAGCTCCCGAATTATGTCAGCACTCATGTGTAATGTTCCCCATGTAATGTGTTATAAACATAGCAAATACGTTAGAAACATAGCAATGGCAAATCTGAGTTCACACAGAAGGTACCAGATTGTACCAGATTCTCCATTGTAGCAGATTCATAAGAACAGTCTCTAAAGGACATTGCAAAGTGTACACTCATGTTCACAGAAATATATAACTGCACTCATCCACATATTACTGCCTTAATCTACATGATATTAATACTATGTACACTAAATATTTGGCTGACTAACTTTTGGTCATTCTGAACGTATACAAGACATAACAGATTAGGTTTTCTGTATAACAAATTTTTCAGATAAAAATAGGAAAAGGAGATGTGCTTTGATATTCTGAAATGAAGCAGTGTATCAGCCAGACATGTTCTTGTAAATTAAACCTGCCCTGACTGAACAACAAAAAACAACAGACACCCTGTCTGGCTTTTATTTTTTGTTCCGAGATAAATGAGCCATAACCGCAGGCACAGGATGCAGCAACACAGGCAAGGCTAAGCTCTTTCCTCTGCATTACCAATATGTATATTAGGGAATAATGAGTTGGAAATCCTAGAAGCAAATCTGAAGGGTTAACATTCTCCCTTCCAGGGTGACTTTCCCATAAGAACTTGCTAATAGCAGAAGACATTTTGTCACGCAGGATAGATTAGGATGTGCACTGGTATGGAAGTATTCAAGTGCTATTTCATCTGTCTTTCTCTGTTGCTCCTCCTGTTTCAACTATGAGCAGTTTCCTGTCTAAATGGATTGCAATGGCTATATCTGTATTTCAGATAAGCTTAAGACTCATGTAAAATGTGGTGCTGCTAATTAGTCAAGATGTCATTAGTCCAAGGAAATTAATTGTACATAAATAATGTGGAATTTCAGCTTCATGGCTCAAGAGATAAATTCAGAGCCTTTTCAGAATTGTCTGTCTTAAAAATAAAATAGCAGACGAGGATTATTAAGGAAGCTCTTCAAAATTCCCATGATCCTGCTAATGAAGATTTAACACATAGCCCAGAAGACATGGTTGATCTGTACTCCGTAAGGTCCTTACACCACAACAGCATTTGCGTATCCTTGGCTGCTCTCATCAGAGAGAAAAGTAATTGTGACTTTGAAGAAGCAAGATATCAGCCTCCCAGAAGTACAGTCCATGCTCAGCAGTGGATGGCTAGTTAAGAGTGTTCTCCTTCATTATCTGGACTTCAAGTGAGTCATCTCTTGGGTGCCTGCACAGGCTGCTCTGACCTACCTGGAGCTGTTAAGAGTAATTAAAGTTCACTTCAGGATTGTATGTATCAAGGACCGCACAGTAGAAAGCTGAAGTTTTACTTCATTTCCTATAAAGCCGCCTGGTATTATTGCTGTTAGTCACTGATGCTGTTTTGCAGTAACAGGCAAAGGACTAAGTTGGAGGGTTGAGATTATTCTGATTGCAAAAGCATAGGAATATATATTCTGTGCCCTCAGTACAAACACCAGGGAAACCTCATCCATCTCATCAAAATCTCTGTAAACTAATACCATGCTTGCCTTTGCCACATTTTTCCCAATATTTTTATTTTATTCTTTAATGAAAAGAGGGACACTTCCAATTTTTTAGCAACTGCCCAGTCCTACATGCATTGGAAAGAGTGTAAAGTCTACAGGAAATGTCAGTAGATGAGAAGAACATAATTTCAGCACTCACCTTACTCAGCTGCAAAGGACTGCACAGGCAGAAGGCCAAGAATCAGACTCAGAGAAGGGGGTATATGTGTCTCATTTCTTAAGGACAGTAGGTTCTGTGTTTTGTTTTATAAGTTTTGCATAGCCTCTTAAGTAGTTTGATTGGTTGGTTATGGCCTGCAATGGTTTCTGGATTTTGCTAAATATGAAATAATATATAGTGGTACAGCATTTTCAAACCTGTAAAATATTCTGTCTTCTGGATTTCTCAGCAAAACGTCCAACTATCCTACAGAAGATCATGCCTAAAATATTTGTTTGTTTTGAAAGCACTCCTTAGCTTTCTAATAGAGTGAAAGAACTGGAGTAGTTTGATTAAAATTATTTATATTTTATTTATCTTCATGGTGTAGAACTTTTATCTTCTCTAATCTAAGTTACTGGCAGATATTGGTGCCATTATAAATCTTATTCTATTCTCTTCTGTCAAATTAGACAGTGATTTCTCCACCCCAGCTATCACTGTAGTCAGCTAGAATTTCTACAGAGATGATAGATATAAAAGGAACAAAATCTTGCAAGACATCTATGAAACAAGACTGTTTTGAATTTTTAAGACCAGTTTCCTTCTATTCTGGGCACAGAAATGCTTGGCTTCATTAAAAGCCAGAGTCGGTGTTTGTATCAGCTGAGAGCCAAATATATTAATGAATGATTTTCTCATGTTTTTCTTGGACCCTCACTGAAGTTGCATGCTTCTTGACTAGCTGCAACTCTTACTTTCCCTTGTTGTTTTTTTTTTTTATGTGAGAAGATGGAATTTTGTTAGTAATGAACTACCAAACCTTATAAAGAGTTGAATAAATCTCCAAATTATAGCCCAGATTTTTCAGACAGTCTTATATTTTACCTCAGTGGCAGGGATAATTACTAAGATTCTCTGTCAAAGTTAAAAAACAACAAATAAATGAATGTGTGAAGATACAAGTGGGAGTTCTCAACCAACTGAAATACTCGCTCCTCAAGTCTTTTGTTGTTTAGCACTCCTTTTCCATCCCGGTCTTTGAGGATTAGCTACATTGTCTTTATTATCTTCATCTTTTTTTGCCTTGCCTCCTCCCTCTCCCTATAAAATAGTACTCATGCTTCATGCTTTACAATATTTTTCTCATCTATTTGGTTTTGAATTTGTCCTTATAACTTGTCAAGTTCCAGAGATGTTATCTTTGCTCCACCTTAACCCATTTTTTATCCTTTTTTTTTTTTTCAAGCAATGGCAGTGACACTTATGTTAACAACCTAGATGGACATAGTGGAAAATCATTTCACTGACCAAAATTACGTATGTTGATAGTCTGACATCAGATTCCTAAGTGGTCTGTGTCATGTAACATTGAGAGATATGAAGAGAAATGAATGGCCAACCCAACAGAGTTAGTAGTTGATTATAAAACCCGTAGGCATGATTATAAAACCTGTATGTTGATTATAAAACCTGTTCCTATGCATACCTGTATGTATGCATAGGAAGATAAACTAAAACCTAACTTTTTTACCCACAGTTCAAACATAGCATGGATATGTGGAAATACTCATCAATAAATGGAAACATAGCATATGAAGATGTATTTACTTATTTCTGTGTAGTAGAACTTTCCTGTACTCCTACCAGTACACACACCTGCTTTATGAGAACTACCTCTTTGCAGCTCTGGGGTGAGCTATGCCCTGGTGGCTCCAAACCAGCAAATGGCCCCTCTCATTGCCACTCTGCGCAGTGCTTCTGCACAGCTGCAAAGCTGTTTTCTTATTCTTTCTTTTACAGTCAAGTAAGTTCTGCAGTGACAAGAAAGAGGGCAATTTTGGTTAAAAGCATATCTAGCTCAACAGAAAATCTGGCAAACAGGGAGAAAGGAAATTATACAATCAAGAGCAGTCAGAAGATTATTTTGATGGGTGATTACCATCAGATTGCAATGTTTCTACATGGATCCACAGAGCTTGGTATGAGCCCAGCTGCAATTTGACATTTTTATAAAATCATCAGTCTGCATAAAAGAGCAGCTTATGAATGACATGATTTTTTGTAGTATGCTGAGGAAGAAGGAGGAATGAAGAGGCCAGGTATTTTCAGTCACTGAATACAATGGGTCTCCAGCTCAGCCAGAGCTGTCAGCTGAAATTATGCCATTTTTTCTTTAAAGCCAGCATGTCAGAATATACTACTGACTCCGATTTCCAAATCTAGGATTCATTAGTATATCAATCACTAACCTTGAACAAGGTAACCCTTTAAGCACAGAAAAATCATCCATGGGGTAAAATGGGTTAAATAAAATCTCTCTCTGCCCACTGTGTTTGAGTAGGGCTGGTACTTCCCTTCTGGCATGGTCTCTGCCCAAAAGTTTTCAATCAGATACTGAGCTGCAACAAATCCTGCATCAGTCTCTTTTGATCTTTAGTGAAGTCACCTTCTTCCTGTCATGTCTGAAACTGGGATACAGATCTGCTTTCTGACATGCCTTGATATTTAAGGATTCTAAATGTCATTGCAGCTACAGATTCTTGCTGCTCCTATCACCCCATCCTTCCTTTTCCTACATCCATCACTCTAAGTAATTTTCTGGGAAAATGAAATACTCCTCTCCCTCTGGAGTGCCTAGTTAACTCAGGGTGCAACTGCTAAGGTAAGACACATAGGCAATACCATGTGCTAAACTATGGCAAACAACATGAAGTCCTCTCTCACATGTTCAAATTAAATAGCCTTAATATAAATACTAATTGTGTATATGTGAGGTTTCATATTACACATTTAAGGAGAGGATACCACAATTTCAAAATTACTTTATAAAATTGTTGACTATGGAAAAAAATGGTTGTATTACAGTTAGAAAACATCTCAGTATACAATCCAGCCCACATTAATAGTTTGTGAAACTGTAAAGAGAGAAATCATAAGTGAAATGAATTTTCCATGCATTTGACATTAGTAGGACTGAAACTGGATTACTACCATCACTTCTTTCTGATACTCCCTTTTAAAAAAAGTTTAAAGTTTATGAAGCTCATAAATCACCAGCCATGTGTATAATTGAGAAGCTGGTGGACGTCATTCCATCGTGACACTCAGGGTGGGTTCAATCATCATGAGGGGTGCCTGAAATTCAGATGTCAGAATGCGGCTATCCGCCTAACAACCCTTTCCAGCAGTTGCCATTTAGGGTTTGTAAATGTAGGTGCCTACAGCCATTTTGAGATTCCCCAAACTGCATGTGTCTCAGCAGAGGCAGCTGACCTTAACCTAGGTGTCCAGGGTCCCTTCATTCTGATGGAGAAGGCCACAATAAAAGCAAGCAGACAAAACCTAAATATAGGCAAATCAAAGTGACAAATGATACAGACTTTTTTTGGTGACTGTGATTAACCATTAAGCAACAAGTGTAAATCAAAAGACCAAAGCTTGTGTCAGATATATTGTATTTGGTGACTTCAAATCAAGACTGGATTTTACCAAACAGCAACTTTGGAATAATTTTACATGGCTGCAGTCAAAAGCAGCTTTGGTATTGAAGAGGCATTTGTTGGAGAGGTATCATTTTTACAAAAAGAGAAAAACAAGAGAGGCAAGTTAGGTGCGGAGAGAAAAATATCTTTTTCATTTCTAATTGTGTGTCTTTCACTATGTTAGAGTCCCAGTTCCTCAACTCAGTAAGGTATTTAATCCTCACATGGGGGATACAGGGAAATTGATCAAATATCTTTTGCTATAAGAGAACTATATGATGGCAATATGGACAAGGAAGCCAATTCTAATCTTTCAACTTAGTTTTATTTTATTTTTTCTCTCCTAAGTTTGTTTTGTCTATTTCTCACTTACATTCCATTATATTAACTTTGATGCTGCTCTTTTTGATTCCTGGATAAGCTTTAGCCACTGGCAAAACTGCTGAAAACTTTTGCATTTTCTGTGTGCTCTTCACTGGTTATGATCTTTTCTTCTCCCTTTTTCAAAAGTTCTTGTTTTATTCACAGATGTGGAAAAGGATGGAAAGGAAACCGTTGCCACATAAGTGCTAAGCCTCTTCAGCCTCCAACTTCAAGTCTCCTACAAAATGGTAGGTCTGTAAAAAGAAAGAAATATCTCTCAATTTATTCTTTGAGTGTTTCCTTTTACTTATTCCTGTCTTTGATTGCTCTGATTTTGCAGATATTTGGATTGGGTTGGGTATCGGTTTCTTACTGATTAAAATTACAGCTGCTGCCTTGTATTTCCTTTTGAAGAAGAAAGTGCCAGAAACGTAAGTGAAATTTTCTTTTGCGTATAGCAGACACAAATGTGGCACAAAGCAATGGCCAACTGCCCAGTCTCATTGGTTTCAACTTTTAAATCTCCCCACAGTCTGTCTTCATATACAACACTAAGCAGAAAACGTAGCTTTGCAACAAAAGCTGACCTTAGTGGACCCCAGTCGAAACAATGAGCAATGGCTTGACTGCTTAGAATGTTTTGATTGTAGCATTGTATGAGTATTCTTAAATTATAAAACTCAGAGTTCAGAGTTTTTTAGGATATGCCTTTGACTAACAATTCACAATTTCACAGATATATTTACAAGACATTCCTGTCATCCTTCTGATAATCTCTGCTTTTTCTCTCCTCCCTAATTTAATATTTTTTCTGTTTATTTTCTTCTAACTTCTGTATTGCTTCTCTGCCCATCTCTTAGCTTTTTCTGCTAGATTATTCTCTGTCAACAAGTACCTACCACTGTCCCTTCCTCCCTTTCAGCAATTCCTGTTGAGCATTGCCTCGTCCATTTTTGTGTTGTTAGATTTTCCTCACTCTTCATTTTCTTCTCCAGAATTCATCTTCAAAGCTGTCTCTCTTCCTTTAAACTTGTTCTCTGCTATAGACTGTTCTTTCTTTGGGGATGTTGTTATCTCCCAGTCTATCTACTAAACTGTGCAGACTCCCGTCCTGACATTATTGCTGCTGACACATCTCCTATCACTGCATGCTCCCCTGACAGGCACAGCTGTCTGTGGACACAGAAGCAAAATGTTGAAGCAGGAACCTTTATTGGTTGAGCTACTGTTAATTGAGTGCACAGCTTCACCTGCTTTCCTTACATCTCCCTTCTCCTCTTTAAAGCAGGAATAACATTTCCTTATCAGATTTCAAGGGGCTTTAAGACTTAATTCATTCACATTAATACAACCTGCTAAGCCACACATATGGAAAAGCACCCCAGAAGTGCAAAATTACTTGTATTGTAAGAGCTGCTGGATTTTAATTTTTTTTTTTTTGTAATTTCAATAATTATCCTTGAAAAAAAGTTTAATTTCTCAAAATATGTTTGATGGCGTTTTAATTAAAAAACTATTGTTGTTTCTTATGCTATTTCTCCTGTGCTCTCAATCTCACTTCTACCTTTTTCTTTCATAAATGTCTACTTAAAGGTTACTGCACTGCCATTCACATTCCGTTTACCCACATGTCTGTATTCAAGGAATATTTTTTCTTTTCTTGTAATTATATATGCTTAAAAAAATAAAGCAGTCCTTTTTGTACCCTGTTCCAATATGATGCCAAGCACTTGAGTGTCCTATTAGGTATGTATTTAAACAGGGGTGAATGAGGATCTTCTTACTGTGGCACTAAGAGTATACCACAGCCCTGATATGCAGAGAATCAGAGCAGTAAAAGAGAGGGTTAGACAAGCTTACACAACAAAGCTCATTCTGGTCCTGATTGTTTTCACTGGACCTGCCAAAAACGTAAGTTATGATAATGGAAATTTTTGCGATTACAAAGTTTGTCTATTACGAACTGAGATTGTCAAATCATTTTGCCCACAGTAGAGACTAAAAATTTTTATTTTCATTGTTTCTGATCACATTTGACTTAACATGTAAGTTAAAATGCATTTTATAGTCATCTTGCTAAGAAATAATCTAGCTAATAAATGGCAATTTCTTTGAAATTGTGAAATTGTGAAAACAATGAAATCTGAAACTTTGAAGTTGAGAAGATAAGCTCATCCAGGCAGTTTGTCTCTTCCTCTTCAACTACCTAGTGCCTGCCATGATTTGGAAACACAGTAGTAAATTAAGGCAAGTTATTCCAGAACTGCTTAATCAGTAATCAGAAGTGACTAGTCAAAATGCAGCCAATGTTATTGTACTGAAGCTTGGATCTTTAGGATAAGGCTTTATAATACGAAGTGACTTGTGTTTGCATAAGTCTGTAAAATGTACAATGTGACAGCACCACACAGAGGCATGAGATTTTACTCCTGATTTTTTTAAGAGGTTTGATGAACGAGAGGGATTTACTGGCACATAAATGATGTTTTCCTACAGTTAATTTTCACTTCTGTCTGGTTTTAGCCCTCCTGAGCCATATTGTCTTCTTAAAGTCATTAGGCACTAGAGTCCACTCTAGGGAAGCTTTCACATATTTGAGGCCATATTTACTGCCTTTTGATAAATTCTTTTGCTGGCTACTTTTAAGTAATTTCTATTAGTGTCTCCTTGCTTTACTGGTATAGAACCACACATGCAGGCACTGGCAGATGGCTCTCCAGAGGCACATTAGTGGTTGTAGGTGCTAGCTCCCAGGACATCTTAAAATGGCGTGCAGGTCCATCTATGTCTCAATGGAAATAGCTCAGGACTGTGCAGAAAAGCTATAGAAGTTTCAGAGTCCAATAGAACTCTTTTTTTTTTTTTTCAACAGAAAACCATGTAGCAGGCAAGTAGGAGTAGGCTGGGGAGCCTTCAGGCAATTGCTGACTAAAAAGTGGTCACTAGCAGTGGTGAGAACCTAAGAGTTATATTTGTCCCTCTTCTTCACTGGAAACATTAATAGTGCCTTAACCCTTCCTTTCAACTCAGAAAGGATGGCCAGCTTCCCCTTTGCTCTCTCCTTCTCCTTCCTTTGCAGAATTTAATTTGTGATCTGTAGGCTTTAAACACTCCAGTGACTGAGTGGGAGTTACTGGAAGTCATCATATAAGTTTATTTCCTAATGGACAAAAGAAGCTGGCCACATGGCTTGGCAACAGTGTACTTCATTACCATGACAGCATTCAGGTATGCAAGATACTTCCCAGTCCCCAGCTGGGTATATGTGAAACTTTTGTATAGAAACCCCAAATCAGGAAAGCTTATAAATTTCTTGTATTACTGTTTGCACTCTAGAGATGATGTTTCCTAATCCAGAGGGAAGGCTGCCAGTTTCTCCACTGCATCAGTGACACCTGTCCTTATTGACCAAATAGAAGCAAAGCTTAATTTTAGCTTCCATTTTGTTGCGGCTGCCTTCTAATGCTCCATTGTAATTTAAAAAGTGAGAATATGAAAAGTCAGAGACTTTCTGCCCAGTCAAGCTATGCCTTTTTGCTATTTCCTCCAAAGCAGTCAATGTCCCTGGATCCTTTCAGTTTGTTTCTTTCCTGTTCTTGATCTGTGACATCAGCTGCAAGGCTAACGTACCATAGTTATTATCAGTTCTGTCAATCTTAATGAACACAGTACACTAAATTTTCCAAGGCATATCAATAATGTATCTTGTCACGCAGGCAACAGAGTGAAAAACTGAGGTGTTCTGAGAAAGTAGTTTAAAATTATAGAAAATCATGGGAAGAAAGGACCCACAGAGGCAATTTTTCATCCTGCCACATCACAGACTCAATTGTATCACTCCTGAGTTTGCATTTAAAAACCTCTAGCAACATGAATTTGATGGCATCCTCAGGCTATCTTGGTACCTTGGGTAGAAAGAAGTTTACTGTTAGAAAGTTATTTTCTAACTGCTGATATGTCTGTTTATAATTTAAGTTCATTCCTATTCACCATGGACAATAGCAGATCATTCCCTTTCTCCTTGCAGAAAGCTTTTTCTGTTCTTGAAGGCAGTTGTCATGCCTCCTTACAGGCTGCTTTCTTCAGGCTAAACAAGCTCAGTGCTTTTTGCCTTTCTCCATAGTTAAGGTTTACTTATAATTATGATGATTCCCAGTTTCTCTTGCCAGACTTTCTGCAACCAGACCATACCCTTCTGGAGGTCTGTGTGGAGGAACGGGTGGTGTATTCCAGGGCAGGCTCTCCAAGAGGATCTGAAGGGCTGCCAGAGGTCATTGCTGGCTATGCCTCTGTTCCTATATCCCAAAGTGATAAACAGAATGACAGTATAATGACATTTATTGAATTGTTTTCAGCTGGTGAACTGGAACAGAGACAGATACTGTTCATGTATAATGGGAGAAAAATGTGCAGCTTTATGGGAAAAAGTAAACTAAAAGTTGGAAGCATTAGCCGTAACTGTTGTTTGGGAATTTTTGTATTAGTCTGATGCTGCTATCCAAATTCGTTCTTTCTTCTGTGGAATATTTCTATTCCGAAGGATGAGTACTATAGTCAGAAGTCTTCAGTTTTTCTGAAATGTACACTCATGACCACCACACACAGGAACGATTGCATAGAGACAAGAGTGAACATACTGAAACAGAGCCAATCTCTGTAGTCTGCAGCCTTCAAAATCACTAAGATGAAAGATGCAAAGGACTCATTTAAAAAACAAAAAATTAAATTGCCTAAAGTGACTCAAAAAGTACAAAGTACAGACTTAGGAAACCCAGACAGCACATTAACAGTCGAAGCAAACAGCCAAGTGATTTGCACATTTTTCTAGATGCAGCTTTTGTAAAGTCTTCTCTCCTTGCATCATGCCTCCTATTTCTTCCATGGGATGTGCAAAATATAGCCTACTTCTGCAAAGCTAAATTTAGTTGAAAAGATTTTAAATATGCTTTGGAAATTGAGATCTTGAGTTTTAGTTTCTCTTTAGAACTGAAGCTTTGGAACACCTTTAAAAATTATTTTAAGGGATTATTTTAATTAGTAGCTTAATTGCAATTAAATCTGGGGTCCACTAGGATTTTGTCATTGTTGTTATGGACCAGATGATAAGCATTCCTCCAGTACTGTATTTCCTGCAAATTTGTGTCCTGCATAAAAGATTTGATTTTTCTTTGAAAGGTACATTGAAAATCACAAAATTATGAGCTCTTGCATTCAAACAAATGAAATCTAACAAGAATGATGTTACTCAGCAGTCCATTTATACGCTTGTGGGTATTTTGGGAAGCATACAACTTCCTCCTTTCTTTGTGAAGTTGTAGTGGAGAAACCTAAGACAAGGCGGTAGTTTTTGCTTCTAAAGAATGCAGATGAGCTTAGCAAAGCTATGACCCATGTTACCTGAACCCAAGATGATTAATCCTCTCCTTTCCTATTGTGGTATTTCTGGTTATGCTAGAAAACCCAGTTCTCTCTAAACTACCCTACCCATATGTTTGAGTCCTTTTTAATTTTTTTTACTTACACTGCAGTTACCACCTCATCCAATTGATGGATTACAGCACTTGTGTAAACATGATTAAATTTTCACTTGCCTATTCTTTAAGGTCTTTTAAGTAATTTGAAAATATTTCAGAAATTTTAAGGATAATTACTGATATCGCTTAGAAAGAATTGTTTGCTACATTCACAAACAGGGTAACCATATATATGGTTGTATAAATGTATTCATATGTATGCATCTATGTGTGTATATATGTTGCATAAGTTACATTTAAGGTAATACATTCAAGATTACTTTCAAAGTCCTGCTCTGGCAAAAATGTTCCTAAGAACGGGAGAGAACTTAAGCAAGCTCATTTTCCACCTAAGTTTGGGGTGCATAAATTCAAGCAGTGCCCATATTTTGGGCCATGAAATTCCCAGAATCCCTAAGATTAGGTGACCAATACATATGCTCTTTCATTATTCAGATTTAATGTGGAGGGACACCTGAAATCTGCTGGACAACCTGAACAGGATTCAATTTTAGCACTTGAGAAAACCTCACACACATAGACAGGACCAATTTCAGCACTAAGCACAGCAACCACAAACACGCTGCTGAAGAACTCAGCCAGCATTCTTTTTGGTGCCCACAGTTTGGCACAGTATCCTTCTGGTTAGTTACCCTCCTTGCAGAGGAAGCTGGAGATCTGTGTTCAGCACCCTCCTGCCTTCAGGGCAGACCTAAGTACTCAGCAGGTTCTTGCCCAAATAAGCTGTATATAGGTCTTGCACAAATTGCTCGAGTTTAACGGGGAGTGGAGATGAAAGAGAATCCAGTCCCCATCCTTACCATTTGCTATTGGCACAGTGAAGGTGGTTCACACTGAGAATTGTGTTGCCCTTTGGAGTGTTTCCATTGACTGTAAGCAGAACTGATTTGCTTAATTCCGTATCATGCTTTTAGGCCATACAGTTGGTTTGTGATGTCTCCACAAGACACCAAAATTAAGGCATGCAGACCTGGCCCTTTGGGCATTAGTTTAGAAGCAGAGCCAAACTCCTTGAAAACTTCTCATCTGAGTTTGCTTCTGACCTCAGGTTTTGTGAGCCGTGCTTTCATTTTAGAGTAAAAAATAAATTTTGTATACATTTTCTGGACTTTATTCAGGATGATTGGGATGTAAATATACACTTAGTAAGCATATAAATAATCAGAATATCATGATTTATTACAGTTAAGATAAGATCAAATGAAAAAATCAACAGCTTCAAATATTCAGCTCTCCACATTGTTGTGTCAGGTAATCAAAATAAATTATGAGATTGGCATTAGAAGAAATTACTTTCTGACAGTCTTGTTGTGAAAAATTTAATGGAGATGTGTCTGGTTTAGTCTAAAACCCAAACTTAGTTTCTTGTAGTGATTTAACTCATAAGGTCATATATTTCTGTAGCCTACTTGTGTCTTCCTCCTAAGCAGCATTCTGGTTTTAGTTTTGCAGAAGAAATCATGCAGTGCATCTCTTCTGCAGTTCTTACTGAGGAACAGCTTCCCTTCCCAACACCACTATGGGCTGTGCTCCTGTGACTACTCTTGTCCACTCAGTCTTGCCTACCACAATAACAGAGCCTGTCTGCCAGCTTCTAGGGAGACACTGCTTTAACCCCCTGTAGGAGCAGCTTTGGAATAGAAACAATTTTTAATACAAGAAAATTTATTCCTCCATCATCAAGTTTGATGGGAAGCTTTAGGGAAATTTTTGTCCTAGAATACTGTACATACACAGCTTTCTATGTACTCAAGGCATATCCTCTTAATTCATAAAAACTATGGAAAAAACTCAAAAAAACGAAATGCATCTCTTCAAAAGCAAAGATTAGTTTCTGCTTCCTTCTGCAGTAATTTTAACTAATACATCTGTTGCTTTTTATACGGTATTGGAAAAGTTTTGATGATTCTGGGCCTCTCACTACAAGAAAGACATTGAGGTGCTGGAAGGAGCCCAGAGCAACAAAGCTGGTGAAGGGTCTAGAGACTAGGTTCTATGAGGAGCAGCTGAGCAAGCTGGAGGTGTTTAGCCTGGAGAAAAGGAGGGTCAGGAGAGACCTTATCGCTCTCTACAACTGCCTGAGGTAGGAGGTTGGGGCCAGAAGGGGGTCAGTCTCTTTTCCCAGACAACAAGTGACAGAACGAGAGGACACGGCCTCAAGCTGTGCCAGGGGACTTCAGGTTGGACATCAGGAAGAATTTCTTCACAGAAAGGGCTGTTAAACATCGGAACGGACTGCCCATAGAGGTGGAGTCTCCACATCCGGAGGTGGAAGGGACTGGACATGGTACTTAGTGCCATAGTCAGGCTGACAAGGTGGTGATTGGTCAAAGGCTCGACTTGCTGATCTTAGAGATCTTTTCCAGCCTAAATGATTCTGCAATTCTGTGATTTCAAGCATTATGAAATATTAGCAAGAAGTCATCTATATGGGAAAAAAAGTTAGATGTAGTCTGAAAGTTCCACTCCCATTCTGCTTTTGCAAAATTAATGTGATTAACTGCATAAGGTCATAAGTGCTTCCAAAAAAATGGAATATGTGGAGACATTCATCAGGAAAACATATCTTTAAACCTCCAAATGAGATAATGGACATGAGACCCATAGTTAGCAAAATTTGTCCTATTCATCTATTATAAATTAAGACATTGTGTTCATTCATGAAAATTTTGCATTTCAATACCTCAAGTGATTATTTATTCCTGGCTTTGTAGCAAAAGGTATGGGTAACTTCTATAGCTTTAAAACTAAAACTGATGATTTTGACCCAAAAGGCAAGTTCTTTTCTAATTAATTGCAAAAGTAGAGTTCTTATAACAATTAAGTAACTAACGTGTTCTTGATCTTGGAGCCTAAGACCACATTAATCACTGAATTGCCAGTGTGATAGCAAAACACAGAAAGGACATGAACTCATCACATGCAAACAAATTGTAGCAATGCAAGTTTTAAGGTAATATCATGTTTTATTTAATGTGTAGCACTGTATCTGCATTTTATAAATAGTAAGTAGTTCTGTGCACATCCAAAAGCATATATATATTTTTAGGAGCAACAAATGAAAAATTATTATTTTAACCTAGACATTGTTTATACAAAATATTGGTTTAATTTCTTTAATTTCTGTAGAGCTCAGTTGTAAATATATTTAGCCACCTATTTTTTTGGACTCAAGTCTTTTCAACTTTAAACTCTTTGGTTGTTTGACAACCTTTGTGATATGGTGGGTATTTTTCCTTTTTTTTTGCTTGACTTTTCAAGGAAAGTGCAGGAAACTGCTATTTCTTCATTTGCCAACCCATTGTACAAAGACCTGAGTTCATCTGGGAAAGTAAAGGTACGTAGCGATGGCTGCTCCTACACATTCAGAAAAATGTGACATTGTAGTCTGCAAATAGTTTTCCATTAAAACAGTGTAATCCCTCACTGAATGCTATTTAATAAAAGAAGTGAGAATTAAAAATTGATGCAGCACTCAGATCAGTTCCAGTTCATTTTCAAAACATAGGAAGATTTGGAATTAGCTCAGTTTTGACAACATCCCAATGTTTATACCTATTATGGCGGTGGGCTGCTGATTCAGAGAAAAAAGAAAAAGAAGTTTTGGATGAAATATTTAGCCACACATAGATAAGAAAAAGCTCACTGGGGCTTGTCTCCTTTTGTATCTGGAAAAAAACCAAAAAAATAAACAAAAAACCCCTCAAAAATATCCAACAAAGCAAACACCCAACAACAGAAACACACCGACACTAAAACCACAAAACACGTGATTCAGCATCCAAGCTGCCTTTGCAAATTCACTTAACTTTAATAAAACAGTTTATAATCCTTCCCAGTACCTTAAATGTACATCACAATTCCCATCACTGTAAAATTCACCTTGACACTAAACAAATGATTGGTCACAGAGTTCCCTAATGCCATTTGCTGATCGGAATTAAGAGACTGCCAGAGTAACAAAGAAATTTTCAAATAAAATATATATCTAAAAGTGAACATACTGCTGCAAAAGATTTCAAGGCAAGATTTAATTATCAGGTTACAATGATATCTAAACTTCATGTTTTACATTTAACAAGAAAAATTGACTTAAGATTAGGACTTTCTTAAGAAAGATTAAAATTTTAAGAATATTTCTTAAGAAAGATTGACTTAAAATGCAGGTATCTCTGATACTTTGTTTATAATTAAAAAATAATATAGACAAAGCACCTTGGAGTAAAAAGAAGGGAAAAAAAAAATTAAAATATCCTTCCTGCCCTCATTTTGATACTACCCTTATTAGCATTGAAAGATCTAGGCAAAGCTTGGTTTGAAATAGAAAATAAAACTTCCTTGTCCTTTGCACAGTCAATAATATAAGATTCCACTGCAGCTTTGAATAGGATTAACTATGACATGCCATTTACTTTCTATAAAAGGGACTTTACACCTGATTTTAGAGACATTAGATCAAATGAATTCACTTATAGGTTAGAGTTTGTGAGAGCTCCAAGTTGGAAACATTCCCATCACAATCATGTCCAATTTATCAGGACATTTTTATTTTAGTTAAAATAGATTCCTGACAGGTTTCATTTAATAGCAAGTTGAAAAACAGAAGCACAGAGTCGGTAGAGACATTTTCATGGAAGACAGCCCCAGGCATAGTGATTGAAGTCCAGCCATGTACCAGAATTTCCTCTATTTTCTTTAAGACTGGGAAAAAAAATATTTACACCAATTCTTCCCTTTAAAAGAAAACAAGAATTATGAGTTTTCTCAGAGTCTGATGAGACTTAAATCTGAATGGTTTCATCAATCAAGAGATATGAAAAAACGTGAGCAAAAGCTCTTATCTCCAGCTGAATACTCACAAGTTATGCACTTGTGGGAGTCTCTGACTTTCATAAAGAACAATTCTCCTAGACCTTTCTGAACACCAAAGCCATGTGGGCTTAGCATAGCCACACTCTTGCTTCTTAATTTTGGATCCATAGAGTGTGTTACTCAGGCAGCCACACAGAAGAATGCATTATTTGCAGCTCACTAAAAATATTCTGAAGCAGTTTTTTTTTCTTTTTATAGTGTCCTGGGTATGCCACCTCACCCGCTGTTCAAATCAGTGTTTCTCCATGGCATGAGGTATGTAATAACACATTTCTAGGATAGGTGTTGGGCTACTAAATGAAGTTCATTTGCAGAGGAAAGGGAAAAATGTTACTTAAAGTCGATGGTGTATTAGTACTCATAAAGCTAGCTCCTCTGGAAATCTGAGAAGGATGACCAGGGCTGAGTTGGTTGGCAAGGATCTCATAATAACAATTTTATTAATGTTGGTTATCATTGGTACTTGTTACACCATACATTAATTCAACACATTTCAGTCTAGGCAGGTGCTGAAGAAAATGTTTAGAACTACTGAAATCCTTACCTGAAGAGTTCATATTACATCTTTTCTCATACAGTCCTCATTCAAGAAAATTAGAACCAGTCATTTAAATTACAGTACCATGTACCAAAACTAGGGACACTGTTGTACACAGATTGCCTTAAAATAGTACTAAATATATACATGAGCAAGGGCTCTGGAAACAAGCTAAAAAAAAGTGGAAACACATGCAGAAGTAGGTTAAATGATTTCGTCAGGTATATGTGGCGGGTAGTTGTTTCAGTGGAGCTATGCTAATTTTTGTCAGCTGAAAGTCTGGTCTAAAAATGTTTAGAGATTTTATAGTTTTCTTTGAACTTAACATCATATGTTACTTCTATAATGAATCTACAGCCACTCATATGTGCATTTTAACAAACTAATTGAATGACTTGGATCTTAAGTGTCATTCTATCTTTTTTCTTTTAGTATCCATTTAATGAAGATGTGAATGCTACTTCTTTTCCAAATCCTCTCTATGGTGTAGCAGCAGAAGACATGGAGAAATTATGTAGTTCCTTGAAAACACAAACATAAAACAGAATCAATATTGATTGTAACTCTTTGCCTGAAGATTTGTTCTAAAATCTGAAAGTGTGACATGATACTGTAATATTTATGATATGAATGAATAACTCTTTTATTAAAATAATTATGTTCAGAAAGTAAATTTATATTAAAGATGGAATCCATACATAAGTAAACCAAAATTATATATAGTCTTCTGTCATTCCTATTGGTGTAGAATGAGATTGATAATTATAACTATGAATTCATTTTACATTTGTACAATTCAAATTCCAGTATGTTAATAAAATGTTTAATCAAATTCAGATTCTTAAGGTTTGGGAATCATAATTGTATGTCCACTATTTGAGAAATGATGACAAATATGTCTGTAATTTTGCATTAGAAAGAGATTTCAACTAACTCTTTTAGTGTTCTGAAAGGCAGAAGAAAAGTCTTTGTATAATTAGAAACATATTGAACTAAATCAACAGTAGTCATGAATCATGTATTTGAATATCAGCTCAGCATGTGATTCATCTATGTGACATACCAGATATACACTTATTTTTAAAGAATATGTTTATTATTAATCTTGATAGTTACATCTGACCAAATTTCCCTCTGGTCAGCTCTACAGTCCTACAGTGCTGACCACAGTGCTACTGATAAATTTAACTTAGTGGTTGACAGAGGGTGGAAATGAGCATGTTCGGGAAACCATATTTCTGCTGAATAGGTTGGCCTCCCACACAGTTGAAACTCATGTCAGCCTCCATGAGAAAGATATCAGGGAGGAATTCCGGAGTGCCTTGTGATTTTGATTGTCATCCTCTGTGGTACCAGGCATAGCTTGTAACAGTGTTTACACTTTAAATAACTTGACAAAATGTCATCTTCTGTAATACCCACTTGCATTACATGATCATAATTTTTAGCTTGAAGGCTTAAGTGTTCCTGCTGTGCTTGTGTTTTCTCCCCTTACTGTATTTCCACAGCCTGCTTAATTTTAAACCCATTGGCAAGTTTTAAAGTTAGCAAACTCCTACAAATTTCATAAAAACAGACATCTGCACCGTAGATGGTATCTCTGTTAATACCTTCATTCAGGGGAAGCTGAATTGCTTGACATTTATCAGACTTTTGAGAATCCAGACAGAAAAGCACATTGATGCCTGGCTTCATTCCATCATGCACAGGGCTTCTTGGTTTGGGTTTGGGTCTGGATTTGGTGGTGTTTTGTTTTTCTTTCACTTTTTCTTCATAGCATAACTGTAGCCTATATCTTTCTGTATATCTATACATCTTTCTATATAGCTATGTATCTTTCTACCTATAGATAGACAAGGCCACAGAACTGGTTTTTGACTTAGCTTTTTTTTTGTCTGACTGGCCTGTTGTTTCATGGGTAGCAGAAGTAAGAAGGCATGATGTTCGCCCATCATTCTCCCCATACCTTTCCAGCACAATGCTCGTAAGTGCCTCTCTGCTGCATCCATACACACACCTGCCTCAATGCCATCTAGTTGAAAGTTAGCAAATGTTATTCATTAAGGTTTTAAGTAAGGAACTGTGACAAGACGATCACACATGCTGTTTCTGAAACAAGATTAGTACCACTGAAACACAGGATTTTCTTATTATACTATCACCTGTTGAGACATGGAGAATACGTTTGATCCAGCAAAGTGCCAAGTGCCTCCAGCTCCTAACTCTGGTATTTTGATAAATCTGTGTGAGATGATTGATTTTCGCATTATAAACAGGGATTGAACATTCCTACATGGTCAAGCCCATGTACTCAAATTCTCGTTTATTCTGCAATAGACTAGCCCTGCTTGCAGAATTTCATTAAACACTAAAATGCTGGTTATGCTATAGGTTTTAAATCTCCGTTCATTGTATCACACAATTTATATCTGTAAGAAATTACAATAATGAAAAGGATAAGATTAACAATGGCAGAATTTTGTCACATTCTCCCATATGAAACAACACATATTTATTTTACTATTTATGCTACTCATATTTTAATGTCCGAAATAAATAATGATTATAAAGAATTATTGTAAAAGTACTCAAAGAACATCATATTACTCATCAGTAATTACCTTCTGAGAGAACTGTGACTCTTCTGTATTACGTCTGAAACAATGTAGGCTTTTCTCCAAAATAATTTTCCATTTTCGTAATTGACAGAATGTTTATAGAGAAAGTGCTAAAATTCAGACTTTAAATCTTCCTGAACTTCAATAATCCTTTACTCTTCTCATTTCACAAAGAATAACAGATTTAATTATATTCACTATGTGATTATTGTCTCAGCTGACTAACAGTCCCAGACTGAAATGTTTAAGCCAAAAATTATACTTTTTATTTAATTTTCTGAAACTTTTCAATACTTTGGACCAAATTCATGGAATTCACATGTTCAGTCACCCTTTTCACAATTTCAATTTCAAAATCTAAAGCAATTAGGAAATACACAGGATATAAATATACTGAAAAAAAATTTTGTTAAAACTTTCTACATAGGTTTCTTACTTCTCCCAGTTAATAATAGCACCTGACTAAATACACTCTGTAAGCTTATGTTGCCCTTGTCATAAACTTTAAGTAATAAAAATGAATTGTTTCCAAGTGGCCTGTTTTCTGGGAATGAATTAGAAGATGGATACTCTCTACAGATGATGAATACTGTACTTAGTCTAATTTAAACATGTTTGTACATTAATGATCCAAGGTAACAGCAGAAATAAATTACGAGACCAAACTTCTAACAGAACCTAATACCACCTTCAGTGTGGTCAATATGCTCTTCCCAGAGTTGTTTTGTTCCTGAAGTCTCACAATAAAGAATACAAGCAACCAAGTCTCTTGGATTTGGCTAATCCCCATTTTAATCCAAGACATATTTACGGTACATATCAACAACCATGTTTCACGCACAGATGGCCAGGTCTTGTCCTAGAAAAGGTCACTGTATTTGCAGCTTGGCCCCATACTTGCCTCGACATCTGCCACTACTACTTTGCAATTTTGGAAGAGGTGTTGAAGGGGAACAGGATCTTCTGTTTACAAAACCTGAAGTACAGCATGTGGCTGTGTACCTTTGTCCTTGCCCATCCTGAGCCTTGTTCTGAGCTCACCTTTGGGCTTGGTGGTTGCACTGTTGCAGCTGTACCTGTGTTTCACACTGTTGCCCCATGTCTCCAGGTTTTCCTGCATCTGCTGGACGGATATGCCCACAAATGTAGTCACGGTGTTTGCTGATGGTGACTTTCTCTCATCCTTGCTCTGTTTCACCAGAAGCAGCCTGATGAAAATGAAGATGATAAAATTGATCCACCACATGGTCTAATTTTGAAGCTATTCTGGGTTTTATCTAGAGGATGGATTAGATGGCATCCTTTTTGACCTAAATATTCCTGTAGTTCTATGATTCCATGATGCTGGTAGCACCCAGTTCCTCCTTGACATCATTGTCCTCAGTAAGTTCTGTCTCCAGCCTGTGCCAAGCATATGTGTGCTGAGATCATTCTGAAGCCAAAGGTATCCTCACCTACCCCTTATGGTTCCTTCCTTATTTGCTCAGCTGTGGCTGAAGCCTCAGGCATGGCTTTTGGCTTTTTCATTACCTGTTTCTGTATCTCACACAGCTGGGGATAGGCTCTTGGGTTACTCAGAGCTTTGATCTGATCCGCTGCATCTTAATTAGACATGCTGCCGTATATAAACACTGGAGCCACCTAAAAAATGTCCGATTTTTGTAGCCATCAAGTTGTCAGGGGTTAAATTAATCTTGTCCTCAGGTAGATGTCTAACCCTGAATGCAGTAAATGGAATTCTAGAAGCTCCTAATTCTTTCTGTTGACTGAGTCTAGACATTTTGTCTGAAATGGAGATGTCCAGATTTGATAATATGAATCCCATTCATACTGTTTTAATTAACTCCAAATTTCATTAATGTATGTATGTAATAGAAAGATTCTTACTGGATAATCTTTCTGACAAGTGTGCATACAAATGCTCTCTAATACACAATTATTTTCCAGACCTCTCTCTGTTTGTATAAATTACACAGAAGGAGCTTAATAAATACATATAACTTGCACTAATGCATCTGTCAAAAACTGACATCTTCTGGTTTTCATTTTCAGTTTATGTGTGGGAAGAGAGGAGAAGAGGTGAGAAGAATTCATATATGAGAACAAAAATGGAAGTTCATAACCACCTAAGTACAAAAAACTATTGTGGGCTGTATTGCTCCACGTAGATGACAGTATGTGACAACTCAGCACCTGACATGGAAGAGTATTCCTCCTCTGCTAGTGCTTAAAGACAGTCATTGATTCTCCAAGGTATCAGTCAGTTGCTAAGGCTTGTGAATAGAAAATTGTTCTCCACTGTGTGAGGATGAAGTACAAAGCGCAGCAAAGGAAGGAAACACAATACTAAGAATGTGCACATAAACATCATTCCCAACTGTTCCTAGGCTATAACTCCTTCATCGACCGTAGCTCTTATATTGTAGCCCCTTTTTATTTGTAAGCAGGTGTGCAGCTGACCAGAAGGGTGGCCATAATATGCATGTTTCTGTAGCAGCCATCCAGAGATCTTCAGGCAAGTTAATATTCATATCTGGATTTTAATTCACCATCTGGAGCTATAATCACTCTTAGGGACATATTTTATGCTCAAAAAAAAAAAAGGCTTAAAAAGAAAAGGTGCATTTTTCTACAGGATATTTAGTACATGACAAGCAAGATATGATAAACTGTAGAGCATATTAGTCTTGGTGGGTTCACATTTTACTTTTATTACCATACTCAAGGTGCATCTTAAAGGGGGGCAGGGGAATAGATCAGAACATAACCTTAAGCACACCATGAATTTACAGCATATTAACTGTTTCATTATAAAACCACATCTTAACCATTATAAAAATACATAAATACATACAAAAATACATACAAAAAACGATTATAAAACCTCATCTTAATATGGCCAAAAAGCAATATAGTGTTCAGGCTAGAAGAGGATACAAGAACATAAAGCTTGACTTGAGTGTTCAGGTGGTGAAAATGGAGTGTAGTAGATAAACTAGAGTAGCCTGGAATGTGACAATTAATTTCTTTTGGTCCTCTGGCCCTCCGCAGACCACAAGCTAAAGTATATCTCCCAACATTGATTCCAACTACTAGAAGAAATTTTCCATTCTGATAGTTCAATGAATTTTTAAATGTTTATCTTTTCTTTTTACTATTTCCTCATAAAAGGAGTTAATTTTTACTTTTATAATTTATTTATGAGCAATGCCAAATTATTATGCTTTGGAGAAGAGCTGGTCAAGCTCAGGGAAATGTTTAGGCAACAAGATAAGCCAGAAAAAGTTATCATCTGCAAGGGAGGGTGGGTATTCTACTTTTCTAATGAAAATGTGAGTCTCTGAAGCAAGTCAGCAAGGCACGCTCAACTGGGTTAAATAGGTTTAACAGGGAGAAATGAGCACAAATTATTCATGGGAATTCTTTAATCTTCTGTGTAATTATGTGATCATTCTCAGAACAAAGACTTTGGTTGCTCATAACAGGAGGAAAAAGTCAGTTCACACTCAGTACAATGATTAGCATAGAGCTATGGAGAACAAAAAAACCCTGATAATCTAGTGCTTTAATTTTTTCTGCATATTTTGAAAGTTTGGGATGCTAAGCCTAAATAATTTAGAGGTAATTATAAGTAACTTTTTTTTTTGTCAGAAGAAAGCTGTTTTCATTTTGTTCTTTATCTTAGTCTTTAATTTTGAGTCCTACTTCTTCAAGTGACTAATTTTTCTTTTTCTCAACCAATTTATTCAGGTCATAAAACATCATCATTCTGTGACAAGTATTTTACAATACATATGGTATGTGAATTTGTAGAGCTTTAGTCAACATTATGATGATTTTGCTATCCAAGGCTTAGAATACAATTGAGCACCAACATACAGCTACATTAGAAACTTGGTATGTCAAGAACATTAACATTAGTACTCTATTTGGTATTCATATGAACATGTTGGCCAGAAGTGGACATTAATAAGCACTACGTTACAATTGGTCTCCAATGCAATCCTGTATTACAGCTACTTCAGCAGTTAAAGTATTTAATGTGATTCATGTAAAGTGTTGTCACGGAACTAATAATGATTTGCATCTTTTTGTGGAAAGGGTCTGTAGTCACTGTAACAATGTGATTGTTCTTGTAATAAATTGAAGAGGTAAGTAGGACTCTCAGGGTTATGCACTGCCATGAACTTATATGCAAAATTGCTACCGACACAAATCAAATCAAAAGGATAAAGGAATATACTCCTAGGAGTATACTCCTAAATATATACCCCTATACCAATTTAGAATATCCAGAAGATAAAAAGGATTTAACTACTTTGCAGTTTCTGTTTAGCTGTCTTAGCTTGCAGGAGGTTTCTCTGGACACCCTTGAGAAAATGCAGTGGCCAAAGGATGCTCAGGCTGGAAGTTCTGGTAACACGTCACTTCCTTTGCATAGGTTAACCAATCAAGGCAGTTTTAAAGAGTGTTGTTTCTGCAGTTTAGCAACACATTAAATGCTAGTTTAAATTACTCTAAAATCTGCCTAATTTACTAGCTTTGTGAACTTTCTCTTGAAGATCTGTTTCTCACAGGTAAAAGATTTGAGAGGTACCATTGATACATTTGGATTTAGTCTCATTTTATTTTCTTGTTTGTCTGACTTTGTGTTTAAATTTTCTAATAAGAAGTAGACACAAGAAAAATCCTATCCAGTTCAACAAACCTGTCTGCAATTATGTATGGGGTAGAATGATGAGAGGCAAGTGAGAGAATTAACATCAGTAAATATTCAACATACTAGGTAGCTGGGAATAGAAATATTTTCATATTTCTATCCTGTTAATGACCCATTTCCTACTTACAGATAAAAATCAAAGAGTAAGCTAACATACTTCTCTAAGTTCGCTGCAAATGATCCTAAGAAAATTCTTAAGACATTTAACTGAAAAAGAAAAAATATTGACCAAAACTTTTGCTTTGCAATATCAGTGGGAATTCTTGAAAAAAATCACCAAAAGGAAGTTATTTCACAAAATGTTGCCTATAAGTAGAGACATGTGGGATCACTCCTTGTATTTAGCTTGTCACCCTCCTATAAATAGCAGTTAAATTCACCACCTCGTACACTCCTGAAAAGCTCTCTGGAAATGAAACTGAAATGTAACTGCATACCCAGTGCATGCCATATACAGATCTCAGATTGTTGTACAATTTTCATCTCAAATGAAAAGATAATCATAGAATGGTTTGGTTTGATAGGGACCTTTAAAGGTCATCTATTCCCCGTAAGGAACAAGGACATTTTCAACTAGATCCTGTTGCTCAGAGCTCTGTCCAACCTGGCCTTGAATGTTTCAAGGGTTGGGATATTGCTCACCCAAGGTTTTACCACCTTAATCTTAAAAAAATTTCTTCCTTATGTCCGATCTAATCTCTTTTAGTTTAAAACCATTACCCTTTGTCCTGTTGCTACAGCTGTCACTAAAATGTTTGTCCCCATCTTTCTTATGGGTCCCTTTATATACTGAACAACTCAAAAAGGTTTCCACAGAGCCTTCTCTTCTGTAGGTTGAACAACCCCAATTCTCTCAGCTTTTCTCATAGTAGAGGTCCCTCTGATCATTTTTGTGCCCCTCCTCTGGACCCTCTCCAGCAAGTCCCTGTCTTTCCTGTGCTGACACTCTGCAAATATGATTATTTATGGAGTCTTACACGAGGAAAATATAAAGTCTCTCACTGAAGTGGTTGCACAGATAGCTTTGATTTCTTTTACTGTGGAACTCATTAATCAAGTTGCACATATTTGTTATTTAAAACTAAGTTTGTATTATAGTCTTTAATCTGATTTAAATTAATCATACATCTATATACAAACATACATACTAACCGCCATGAGGAAAGGTAAGAAAAACATGTATATCTCTGAACCTCAGCATCTTCAGAGAACTGTCTATGCCTTTGGCTGGACTTTTCTTTTCTTGTGCCAATGGGCTGTTTATTTCAATGCTCAATCTTTCCATCTTTTTCAGCTTTTCAATCTTTATAAATGCCTTTTATCCTCTTTCTTGTATTCTCTCACTGATCCTTCAACCCTTCACTTATTCTCTTTTCTACATGAAAGGGAAATAGAATTTTGATCAAATAGGCAATTTGTTTCAATCATGCTGGTTAAGTTACACTTATCCTCTATACTTTCTCTAGCTTATATATTGCATTGCATATTCCTCAAGGCTTTCTTGGTCCTCAGGTACTACTACATTGATTATCATGAATAATGTCACCTGATTTTCAAGAGTTTCAATTGCCTATAAATCTTATTGAAGTCAATGGGAACTTCAGTCCTGGAACCTCAAGAAATTCCAGACACACTCAGAAACTCTTATTTCATAGCCAAAATTTGGATTGAAACTCTTAACTTCGGTGACCTTCACTTCAGGGTTTTAATTGATTTGCTTTATCTTTGTTTCATTGTAATTTCTCATTGAACAGACTTACATCATTAGATTAAATAATTGTCAGACAGTTCAAAACAATGGTGTGGGAACTGTACCTAAAGCATACCATCACATACATTTGAAGCACTGCTGTTTTTCTCCATCACCCTATGCCATCTGGTATAATAAATGCTGTGCCCTGCCTGTTTTTGAGTGAATACCCCCCCGGGAAGGAATGCAAGGCACATGATGCAGAGGGATAGTTCATTGCAGACAAGTAATGCTCTTCAACCTGACACACAACAAAGTAACCATATAACAATAAGATAGACAAGTTTGGTGTTCAATTTTTGTTATTTCAGTATGAATTTGCAATATCAGCAATACACTTGCTTTTCCATTTTAAGTGGCGTGGTTCTGGAGCTCATCACTTTGATATCTACTGGTTGCCTTAGCATTTTGCAGTTCCACAGACACTGCCCCAGTTGCCTATAAACCAGCCATGCTTAGTTAACACAATTTGATATAATTCTTAATTCTCTTAGGCAGAGAAAATCTTAGGCTGTAATGTCACCTTGATGAAGTTTCAAGACTTTGAGTCCCATTGCAAGACCCCTGGTACCACGAGCAGTATGGCATCTGGTAAAACACGGGGAGATAGCACAAGTAACCCCGAGATCAGCTGAGCTGGTTAGAGCATGCTACTGATAACATCAAGGATGTGGGTTCAACCCCTCTATGGGCTGTTGACTTGGGAGCTGGACTCAATGAACCTTGTGAGTCCCTTCCAACTCCAGATATTCTATGTGGTCTGTGATTGTCTGGAAATCTGGGGAACGGTGCAAAACAAGCAGTTCTGGAAGCCAGATGCATTTTTGGTGTGCAGGTACCAGAATTACCAACTACAGAAGTTTTGTTAGTCCAATGGCAAGAACCTAACAGAATGAAAAATTCAAAAATCTGAATAATTTTCACAGACATGTTAATAATCAATAATACGGATGATGAAAGTTATATCTTCTTCAGAATGACAAAATATGTAGGTTTTTATTTGATTGTTTGTTCTTTAACTGGATACACTCAAACCTTCTGTAAGTTTTAGTTTAGAAAGAAAAGGTGTAACCTGTCTGAAATGGTATACTTTTTAGTATTCAGGAAAGATTCTTCTTTCCCGAATAAAAGGTTCATATGAAGGAAAATGACAAGTATCTCTGTATTGTGCTGTCTACTCTATCAGAAATGTCCCGATTCTCTCTTTTTGGGGGGTACACCTCAAATGGGATTGCCATTAGAAAGACTCAGGTGACTTGGTGGAGAAATGTAGGCAGTTAAATAACAGATTATTGGTTGCTTGCTTGCTTTTGGGAGAGACATGGGTTGCAGACACAGGAACGGGGACAGATGGTTTTGGTTTTGGATTTAATCTATTAAAATGCCCTAATCTGCTTGAAACTACGCCCAAAGGACCAACAGTGCTCCAGGGATCTAAAATACCATACTATGTAAAAATTTGCTTAATGAGTGTTTTAAGTAATGAATTAAAATTCTTCAAGAAACATTCAAGAAAAAAATAGTCCACTTAGGAGAAATTCTTTTTAATTTAACCATTTTTCTTTACATAGCTTCAAGTTTCATGACACATTCTGTCCTTAACAATATGTGAATAGCAAGTGCATATTGCTATGACCACTTTATATTATGAAATTATTGACTATAGAACTAAAGTGCACAGCAAAAGTACTTCATGCCATGTTTCTACTTATATTGTCTTAAAAAAGTAAATATGTTAAGGAGGACCCAAGAACAGATTTACAGAAGGAGCCTGTATAACAGAAGATTTTTTGTCCTTCTCTGACACCCACATGACACATTTAATACACTGCCAGCAACATAAATCACACAGACAGCCTTTTCAAGATAACAGAGAAGTATTACTATTCTCTTAAAGCTGTACATTTTTTGGGTGATAGCACTTGCTACTTTATGCAGCAGTCAACAGAACTGTATCAAAATAGATTATTGTGTAAGCAGAAAGTAAACATGCAAGTTTTCAATAGCAAAACTGCTTCAGCTGCAGTACAGACACAACAATACTTGCTTTCAATAGCTAAGGGAAAAAACAGATTAAAAGACATACCAGCCAAATTGCTGTAACTTCCAATCCAATAGAACAATGGCAAACTGCCCAAAGGAAATGCTGAAAATATTTGATCTGAGCTATGCTGAAGGACAGTGTATTGCACATTGGGAACTTTTAACCTTAAGAATCATGAAAAAGTTTAAATAGAAGAAAAAAGCCATCACTACTGCTAAAGCTATCTTGTCTAGTAAAACAATTTAGGTACTGGTGGTTTTTAGGCTATATAATTTATCTGTGTATATTTAACAACTCCCTCTGAAATTAATTCCTTTAACAATGTTCTCAGAATCTAAATTGTAAATAAATTTTTATTTTCATACATGCATAATATATTACTGTCTTATGTTCTTGTTTATGTATTTTATGCATTATCAATAAATATTTTATAAAATACATATTTTACATTGTATTTAGGGGTATATGTTAAGCTTAATTTTAAGGAGTAGCCTAATAAAAAAAATCAGTTTAACTGATAGTTCTTTAAAGTCATTTTCTGTTAATCTTTTTGTTATGACATATCATTTTCTATATCATTTTTCAGTGGAAATAAAGCTGGACATTGATGCTGCTAAAGATTAATAGCAACCCTTAAAAAACCAGTAAAAATAGATTTTGAAGTTATGTGTAGCATGTAATTACACTTTCAGTGACCCAGTTTGTAGTGGACATTTGCACAACATGATTGAGATTGATCAAAAAAGAACAGGTATACTGATTCTGAAGCTAACACGAGGATGCCAATGAATTGCCTTAGCAAGCCTTCCTTCAATCACATTACAACAAAGTGTATAGCTTGTGCTTCATTTTAAACATGTCGGTCATTCCAGTGCAATGCCATCAAAATCAAGATTATACAAATGGTTTAAGACAAGCAATGGCCACAGTTGTCTGGTTAGTTTTTCTGTGATTAGTGTCATCATAAATTATCAGAAAATACATCATATACTAATTGATGATTACACAATGTGAATGATCATGAATACTCTTAGGTGGGATTTATTTTGCATGAAAAGTTGTTATATTATAAGACTACCAAAATATTAATATACATTCTCAGAAACACAAAATTCTGTTCTTATATGAAACTAGGTTTTCCTAAGCAGTAATAGGTATTAGCTGTTCTTACTAAATCCCCTAAATGCTGGAGTGCCTATCCACTTCTCTTTAATATCCGTGAAATGGTGACAAGCACAAGTTAAGTTTTACTTATGAAGCTAGAAATGGAACTACAGAAAATGACACATTTCAAACTAGTTCTGTTCAAGGGGAAAATGCATGATGTTGTTAAGCACACATTTAACTTTTAAGCATCTGCTGAAGGTACTTGCCTAAGCTTTACTGAAATACATCCTTAAATTTCATTGCTGTGATTTACTTCTTAACTGCCTCAAGCACTAAAGGTCTGAGCAGGTAAAGCAGCAGTTCTTAACTTTTTAATGACTGAGTAGTTTTCTTTCTTTTTCCACAATAGTTACTCTCAACTTCATACAGCTCACACCCCTAAACCTCCTCACTTCAGCCAGCAGCCCCCTGTCACTTTGTGTGCACCTCCTGTGCACCTTGCATGTGGGAGTCGGAATGGACTACCTGAGTTGCCTTGTGGAACCCGACAACAAAAATGCTGCTCTCCAGCTTCTCTAAAGGGCTCCTCTTGCACAGTCACTGGCCTCAGAAATCCCTTTCCTTCCTTTCTCTCTTTTCCTTCCCCATAAGCACCTCTTGCCTGTGTGTACACACATCTCTTCCCTTAGCATAGCCCCAGAGCTGCATCCATCAAACCCCTGAGCCTCTGCTCCCACAGGAGGAAGAGGCAGGGTGCTTACATGGGGCTACTGCTCACACCAAACTAGCACAGAGAGGGAACAAAGCAAGGGAAATGAGAGCAGGTCCCAAACAGCTATGGCTCCAACATGATCTATGAATTCCCCCCTCACTAAAAGAAAACGTGATACTAGCAAAAAACTAGTAAAAATGTGATAACTAGCAAAAAAGATAAATGCCAAGCTACAAAAGAAGCTAAAACTTCTTCAGGTTTGAAAACAATATTACATTTGTGCTAAGCTTTTTTTAGTTTTACAGGTGGAAATTAGAATTAATAGTTCTTGGAACTGACAGATATCCATATCGATGTTTTCCTTGGGTAGCATATTTTGATCCTTGCACGCAGCCAGGGAGTTTGGTGAAAAAAAATCAGATATTCTGCATTAATTTTTAACTTTATCATAACCATTTAAAGAACTTACATGGTCCCTAACACTAGAATATCCCTATTAGATGGTCCATCCATAATGAAATTAAACTGTTGGGTAGGCAGTCAGTAGTTGAGATTCAGTTTAAATGTGGGAACCAAAGCAGAGAAAAAGTCTGGATCTCCCCTCCTTCTCCAGCTGTAAGAGTTTAGGTTTATGCAGTACAACACAATAATTCAGATCACTTTATCCAAGCAAGCAAAGCTTGCCTGAGGCTTGTGAAAACTTCAGTCTCCCTGTACCAGTCTGGTGACCAGGTCATGCTGAACTTCCCCCCCATAGGAGGGTGAAATATTGCCAACACGTATGTTTGCAAATATGGGCAGAACCTGCTGATTAGTATATTTGTCTCAGAATGGTGAGATGTGAATTCTTAGACTCTGTTATTCTTCTGGTGGGAAGGAGTGACAGGCAAAACAAAACAGCTGTCAAACCCATATCTACACATTTTTCAGAAAAGTACATAGGCAAGGGCAAGCTATATAAACTCTCCAGAAATTCTCTTGAAAACGCACATTTTCGGAGTGAATGTGAGATTCACTGCCGGAGAATCAGAGGCTGCATAGGGGTGTTGATTTCTGGTTGTTATCTATCAAGCATTTTCATCACTGATCCCTTGAAAGAAAATGCCTTCTTCATCACCTGAAGAAATGTCTTTCAGAAGACAGGATCAGACATCAAGACCAGTCCCCACCAGTGATTTGAAGGAAGTTACTTTATTATCTAAAATCAACTCCAGGAAGGGGCTTTCATGCCATAAACTCAAATTTAACAGTTTGGGTTTTCAGGTAAGTGTGTGGCTAAGTGCCAGAAGGCTCTGGGAAGGCAGATGCCCCTTTCCCCTGAGGACTTCTCACCAAAAGGCTTGCTTGCTTCTCCTAGTGTGCTGCCTGGTGGAAAGCATCTTCCTCTGCATCTGCCTTGTTTACTTTATAGGGAGATTTGTTTGGTGACCTCCCCCACCCCTTCCCCAGAGCAGTGCCTCACTCACTGCACACCCTGCTCCACTGGGACACTGCTTGTGAGTCTGCTCGTGCCACGGACCGAACGTGCCACATGGTGAAGTAATGAACACAGTGCTTTGCTCTGGCTCCTTTGAGTCCAGGGCCTGCTGAAGACCACAAACCAGTGAGAAACCACTTCCCCTTGGTTCTCGTTTATAAAACTGCTGTCCTCAGTTAATGTCATCAGTAGATACAAGTGAATGAAGATTTAGCTTAGTAGTAATAAATGAAAAAGAATTTACTTTTCCTCTCGAAGCTTTGAAACTTAAAGATGCAGGTGTTGCTTGAATAAATAATAAGTAGCATGTGAAAGGATGCTGTCATATGGAAATAAGAATCCAGACAACACAATGTATACTTGTCTATGCCTTTCCCATTATCAGAGACTGGATGTGCAGAGTGCCTTACAATGTAGGGTTAATTCAACCTACTGTAGAAAAGCCACCAAATTCTGGAGTGTTCATTTGTGTCTGGAAAAATCAAAGATCTGTCGATCCTCAGAGCAGACAAAACTATATGTGGCATCTGGATAGATATTTTAAAAATGCAATTTGAGATACTGTTCCAGCAATATTTCTAATAGATGATTTTATTACGGTTTCTAAGAGATGCCTTTACTTGCCTTCAGTCCTGAGAAGTCAGAAATTTATTTTTTTTTATTCTTGTGCTGCACATTATTTAATAAAGGGGAAGGAGGAAATTGGAATATAGTTACATATTACTGTATAAGGAACAATGTTCAGCACAAGTTTTCTACTATATAGTTCCCCCAAATATTATATTTTGAGTCCTCCGTGTACCCAGAATAAAGATGGTTTGTCTCATTGAAATGTATTTTCTTGTTCTGTTTCTAAACTTGGAATACAAACACATAAGAACTTATACAGATAAACATAGATTTGCACATTCTTGATACATTTTCAAATGCAATTACTTTCCTGACAGCTTTTTTAATACATGATCAATTCAGAGCCAAGATCTGAGGAAATTGTTTGGTTTTTCATAACCACAGCAATCAATCAAAAAGTAGAATGAGATCTTTTAGCATTGATATTTCTGAGAAATGGTAAAAAAAATAAAAAGATACTTCAGGTTTTCTTCAACAAATATCTTTACCACACCATTCTCTCCAAAACTCAAACACATTTCTTTGTGAGCTGCAAAAGTAGGAAGATTTGATTTCAAGAAATGACTACTGAGACCAGTACCAGTGCAGGTCAATCACATCATGCCACTTTAAACTCTCTGTTCCTGCTACCTAAACAATTTTGGTCACAGGTAGATCTTTATGCAGAGTATAATTGAGCTGATACAACTTTTCAGCCAGCTTTTATCTGACAATTAGAAATTTCTTCCCCCAGTCACAGCTGGAACTACCAAAGACTGTGCCAAAGTGTGTACATTTCATGCTGCAGCAGTCAACCGGGACGGGTTAATAACACCCCAATCCACTCCCCTCCTGCTTTTTCCTCTACCAAGCAGTTAATGGGGGGCAGATGCTATAAAAGACTGAAAATCAGCTTGTGCAAAGGTGATGGATGGTGATACCACAGCTGCCTCTAGAGGTGCTGGAGCAGCTTGGGTGGAGAGGGGCCCCGCCCATGTGTCACGGTTTGACCAAGTGTGAGACAAATTCGATTGGTTAAAAACAGGTACAGGACAGTTCTATGAGCCACTTAGTGTTCATGTGACGTCTCTGTGAAAGGAATGTTATAAAAACATCTAGGAAGTGATGCAGCACTTGCCCTCACTTCCTCTCTTGCTCCCTTGCTCCCTGCTGACCACAAGGGAGCAAGGGAGCTCCACCTGCCCACGGCCCGGGGGGCCGGCGGGGGCAGCTGGCCTCACCCCCCACCGGTCCTGTGCTGTTTCGGATGCAAGAGGAGCTGGTCTATTGCCATCTGGACCAAGGCCAAGCCGAGAAAAGCTGAGAGAAGCTAAGCCGAGCCGAGCTATGCAGAGAGAGCGCCGAGTTGGTGAGATCGAAGAGTGACCTTGCTGTTCTAGATAAGAAATTATTAGCAGCCAAGAGACTTACTAAAAATTTGGATGGCTGCCGGTGCAGAGCAGATCAGGGGAGAAGGAGCCTTGGGCCCGGGGAAGTAAGCCTCATTACAGCTGCATTTTCTAGTGGGAGCATGCAAACTGTTATAAATACTTTTGTAGGCATTTTCTGCAAATATTAACCTCTTCTCTAAGCTAGAGTGAAAGGAAAGCAGTCACGTGAAAGACTAAATATGGAGACCAGCAGCCAAACGGAAGAGAAGACAAGGAGTGGCAGGAAGTGCCAGAGAAGCCATCTTTACCAGCAAGGAGATCCATCTTTTTTCTGTGAGCTGTGCTGTGTGATCTCGAGTAATACCAAACTAAATATCTTTTAAAATCACAATTTAGACGTGGGGGAGTTTGAAATTTACAGCCTAAAATAAGAACATTTTTATGTTGTGTGCTGATGAAATTTGCAACCTTTGCAGCCTTTGCAGCCTTTGGAGATTTTGAGTAAAGCAGGAGCCTGTACCTGAGTGCCTTTAGGCTGGAGTGACTTACTCTTAAAATGTTTAACCCCATCAGACTTTTCTTGTGACCCACAAACTGCGGAGTGTATTGTGGGAGAGAGGATACACCACTGCAAAAACCTGGGCGAGCTGTGGTGTTTCTGGAAGGTTTGGAACCGTGCTGAAGATACTTCTTAGGGAATTGTCTTCTGTGGGATGGATCCCACTACACTACAGAAAAAACTCTCTTTATCCCATGAGATGGCGATAAGAACTCTTAATCATAAGATCAGAATCTAATGTTTATGTCTTTTGTGTGATCAGTGAGGAAGATTTGGAATGTATGAGGGGAGAATGATATTTGTATATTATGCCTTAATATTTTCATTATTTTTTATTCTTTCTATTCTTAGTAGAGTTAGTAAATAAATTATTTAATCATTTCTCAAGTTTGCAGCCTGTTTTTGCTGTCTCCTCTCCTCTGAAGAACTAAGTGTGGGGATCTGGAGTTTGCCTCCAGGTTAACCCTTGACACCATGGCAAGAGGCATCAGCAGGCTAACACAGGTTGCAGCCTGCAAGAGAGACTGAACTGGTGTCTGGATGTCCCTGCAAAAGGGGACATCCAGAGAGCGGCTCTGAGATTAAGGGACTGATAATGCAGGACTAACCTATGCTTGGTTTTATGTTACTTAGAGGTGGCTGATACATTCTGTATGTAGGGCAGTGACGAGTTGCTGTGTAGACACTCTGGCCTTAGGCATAGATGTTGGCTTTTGGTACTCCATCCTGAGATTTTAAAAACCTGTGTGATTAGATTGAAATGGGGCTTTTAATGTTATTATTTTTTAAGAATAAAATGTTCAATTCATTTCTTCCTCTACTTCATCTTACAATTCTTTCTTCAACTCCCTCTTTTCCAAAAGAAAGCCAATTCTGTAGTATCACACTGCACTGGTCCCCAGGGCTAGGCCAAGTCCTGCCATCAGGTAGCAATAAAGCAAATAGGGAATCACAGCCCAAGGGAGGCATCACCTGATATAAGAAGAACAGAATCTTGCCTTCTGTTTCTGTGGTGATGTTTGTTTTTACTTGACTAGCTTTTATGGCAGGGTTTACCTTTTTTTTGCTGATGTATAATAAAACACTTTTACTGTGGTTGGTTTAATTTTCAAAGCTTTAAAAAAATCAATTTGTTCCTTTGCAGTCAGTATATTGGAGCTGAAAACCATAATGTACTATTACTTCAGGGTCACTGCTTAACTTCTGTTGACCCTCTCGCCCATGAATATTTCCTGGAGCTTATTGCTACAATCTATTTCCTGGATTATTTATGTATAAACTTACTTTTCTTGTTCTTAAATAACCGCTCTCCAAGTCTTTAAGTACAGTGATTAATTTTAGGGCAAAACCAACTTACTACATGCAGGAACACAAAATTCATGAAACAATTCTTATGAATATACAGGTTGTTCTCTTTCTACTGAAGAGATTTTGGGAGGCAAAATGAGGAGAGAGACAAATGAGGGGAGGGACAAAATGAGGAGAGGGAGGGTTGTGACAGATGTGGATGTTTCAACCACCAAAATGTACAATGCAGAAAGAAAAAAAGCACAGGGTGTAGAGCAAATAGGGCACATTAACAAATATTATTCTGTCTTTTGAGTCAATTGAGTTAAACACCTGCAATGGTATATCACTGCTTCTTCAACCAGGAGAAGGAAGACAAAGATGGTACCAAAATCCTCGGTAAGATTTTGGCAAACTCTTTGAAAAATTACTAGAAATATTACTTTTTTATTGTTATCATTATCATTATTATTTGTATGGGGAGGTTTTTATGAGCTACTTAAAGTACTCTGAGTGGATTAGAGAGTAGCATTAGAGGCAAACCAGGATTCCTGTTGTAACTGTCCAGGAAATGGTTGACCAGGGGAGTTACATCTTTACAGGCAGCCATCAGCAGAGCTGAGGACAGCACATTGCCCTGCTTATCTCTGTTGTTAAATGCTGGTATCTAGCTTCTTTGACAGATGTACATATTATTATAGTTACTGCAACACAACTAAGTAATAATGTTTCTGTTTGAGTATGTCTGTATTCATCTAATTGATCTCTTATGCCATGCTAAAAACATCTAACTCCTCATCCACAAGAAGCTGTTTTGTATAAAGACTTCTAATACCTCAGTCCTGCCAGAAAAATCAATTTTTTTATAACAATGCAATATATGTAATGGATAAGATGCCAGTGTTTCTTTCACTGTTGTTATCCAGTTTGGATGCTCTGTAACAGTATTTCTTATGATCCTGGTATCTCTGTGTTTTACAGGTTATAGCAATATAATGGTGCAACATTAGTCACACCAACGACTCTCACTCTACTTATCAAAGCAGCCTTTAGATGACTTCCAGATGAGACACGACAGTGGGTAATCTATTATCCTCTTTGCTGGTTCTTTTGTCTTCTGAACAAAGGATTTGATACAAATTGTTAAGCTGATTCCAAGATGTAGCAGTTAGGACTAGCATTTTGAAAATGTATTTTCCATACTTGAATGGAATGAATGAGCTTCTATTTGCTTTAGGGAGAGAGGGCAATGTGTGGAAAGTGAGATGAATAATGACCTGATTTAGTACAGGAAAATGCTGTAGGGAGAGATAATAGTAGGTAACAAATGAAAAACCCCAAAGCAAGGAAGATGAATAATACTTGAGGAAGGTGGGGGGAATGTTCTAATAATCCTGCTCTTTGTGATACCATCATAGAAGAAAGAAAAATAAAATCAAGACATCCTTTAGCACATGACCTGAAGTTGAGAGACCACAGTACACCCTGATTCTGAAGTGTGGGAATAGCACCATCTATTGCAGGGCTGTCCTTACCTTGCATCAGACCTCAGAGTCTCCCTGCCTGGCACTCATAGCAGCTTGGTAAGGTAAGGACAGGGCATTTTCTTAAATTAGGAGGGGACAATCTGTTTTCCCAGTGACTTGGAAAAAACCAACGATAAGGCAGGAACTGAGCCCAGTTCTGAATGACAAGCTTATGCAGTAACTTCTGGCTCTGTTTTCTCTCCTAGTACAAAGTCTCCTTTGCTTGAGAACCTTGATAAATAAGGCTAGCAAGACCACTTGTAACTATATCTTTTTCTACTAATCCTAGGCAACATATTTACCCTTACATTCCCATATATGAGCTATGCTGTCTTTGCATCAGATTTTGCAGGCATTAGAAACAATGTTTGCATTAGAAAAATATGTTTTCTGGAGTTGCACATAGAAAGTAAGATAAAGGAAATTTGTATAGGGTGGTGGAAAGGGAGACAATGTGTGTACACTTTAGTGTATTTAGTGTAATAGTGTATTTACACTTATTCAAATCCAATTTTAAAGCTTGGAAAATAGCTGCCATTTTAGAAAGAAATATAAAGTTTCAACAATTTTTTTCCTTATTTTGTTGTAATTTGAAAAATTCAAGCATTTTTAATGTCTTGAAAAGAAGGAAAGGCAGCATGTTAGACCATCTTCCTCTTTGAAAACCAGTATCTGTCCACAAACCACAAATGCCAAAAAGTAGGAAACGGACTTAGAAGCATCACATCCATGCTTCCATGTGTCATTTATACAGACTGCTTTTAATTTTCTTGCCTTTTATTATGTGATTGCCAAAAAAAAGTTGGTTTTATATGGGTCTGTCCAGAACACAACCCAAGAGGGTGCTAATTAAAACTTGCCCCAAGTTCAAATGAGAAAAAATTAGCTCACAACCCTCTTGCTATCGGAGATGCCTGGTCTCACATTTTCCAGCAGGCATAGGTGTATATATGTGCACACATACACACCCTCTGTATAAAAATTCCCTGCCTTTTCCCTCACAAATCAGTTTTAAAAAAAATCAGTAAACCCCCCCAAGTTGTGGTCATGCCAGCCGATTGAATTTATTTTTCACCTGATCGTTTTCAACGAAAGTAAAAGCAGTGTAACATGTTAGACTTTGCTCATTTATTTTCATGAAAATAGGAATGATAGGTTTTTAAAGGCTGGATATTAAAAGGAAACAGACATTTTCTAATTGTTACCTGCATAACCATTTCACCTGCTGAAAGACTCCAGGCAAGTCTGCAACTCTCAGAGGAGTGTTCTGGAGAAGCGCTTGAAATTCAGCCATGTGTTTCCACTGTATTCCAGATCCTCAGATGTTTTGAACTGACATAACTCTCTTGGACATCCAAGAATTTCAGTTCACACAACCTGAAGACTGTGCTCAGATAACTAGATAAAACTGTTTTGCCTAGTATTGGGATGGACCTCTAAAATTGAATTTCAGAAGGAGTTTTGATTCAACCTTACATGAAAGTGAAAATATTCTACAATTGTTGTAGTGAACTAATACTGACAAAAAAAAAAAAAAATCAGGAGGCCCAAGTCAGTTGCATATGTTTGGGATTTTTTTCTTTTTTTTCTCCCTAGACTGCAACTTCCTCTTATTTTATAGACACTGGCTCAGTTGTCTAACTTGGCTAAATTACTTAGCAGTGTTGAACCCAGAGTGTGGTGTGACTGACTCTAGCCAAGAACCTCTCCCTGTGGTCCTGCACATTTAACTCTTATTCAGACCAATGTAACTGAACTTACAAGGAATCTAGATAAATGGGGAATGTAAGACTTTCTACTTGTGTTTCAATGACTGAAAGAAATGGTATTAGCTATATGCATTGGAATGAGTCACAGTGTTGAACAAAATTCTGAATTCAGAAAAATGTGCTGTTCTGCTGTTATCTTTCCTAAGCAAGCAAACAAAGAAATGGAGATATATCCAAAATCTCAAATTGTAATTAAAAAAAAAAAAGCAGTTGGTCTTCTTTTTATCCTGGTTTTGTTTGGGACAGCGTTCATTTTCTTCTTAGTAGCTGGTACAGTGCTGTGCTTTTTTTGAATTTAGTATGAGAATAATGTAGAAAACACGTTCATGGTTTAGCTATTGTTAAGTAGTGATTACCCTAAGTTAAGGACTTTTCAGTGTCTCATGTTTGCTAGTGAGGAGAGGCACAAAAAGCTGTGAGGGAGCACAGCCACCGCAGCTGACCTGAACTGGCCAAAGGGATATTCCAAACTATAGGAGATCATGCTACTGGGGGAGCTGGGCTGGGAGGAGCTGGTGACTGTTCAGGGATAGACTGGGTATTGGTCAGCAGGTGGTGAGCAATTGTATTGTGCATCACTTGTTTCTCCTGGATTCTATTATTCTCTCTCCCTCTCCTTATCATTACTATTATCATCATCATTATCATCATTATTGTTATTATCATTATCATTATTATTGTCATCATCATTATAATTATTGTTTCAATTATTGAAGCATTCTTATATCAACCCATGAGGTTTACCTTTTCTTTCCAATTCTTCTCCCCTTCAGGAGTGTGTTAGGGGGAGTCAGTGAGTGGCTGTCTGGTACTTAATTGCCAATTGGGATTAAAACACAACAATTTGAAAAACATTTGGACAAAACTATGATACTGTCAAACCTCTAAAAACCAATTCACTTGAATGATAAAGAGACTGTAAATCTTTGAAGTATATTTGACATAAACTTATTTACAAAGGCTACCATTTATAACCTTTTTGCTTCAAAGCACCATTCTTCATGAGGAAAAAAAAAGAAATAAGGGAAATGCAATGAAAAAAATAAAGGCAGAAAGAAATGGATGATGGATTATGAAGCAAAGAAGTTTATTTGTCAGAACAGATTTTGACTTGTGACACTGATTGACCTGCATCTTTGAGGTACATTCCATTACATGTGGAAATTTATAGCTGCAAAAAAATACCTAATAAGATTAAGATAAAATCCTCAGACTGTGTCAAAGGTATTAGCTGTATAGACTTCTTATTTTATTACTGAAAGGAACATAGGGGAATTGTTTCTTTTGCATCATCTGCTTACTTGATATTGCTAAAGAGCTACTTGTTCCCAACACAGCAGCATGGTTTGAGGAGAACCTGTGAGTTATGACTTTATGAGTTAAAAAGATTTCAGTCAACATTATCATATGTCATCTGCCCTTAAAAATTCACTAACTGCTTCCAAATTTAAAATTTATCCTCTTTTCCCTGTTGTTTGCTAGGAATCAAACATTGCTGGCTTTAGATGCTATTTTCATTTCTAAAAATGTTTGGTTTACAATATTCACATACACAGTATGCCTTCTGTATGTAAGATTCATTTTGCACTAGAAATAAAAAATATTAATTCTTCTTGATGTTAGCAGAGCAACTTTGACAGCTGCAGCTGGGAAACTCAGATGACACTTCACAGTGAAGCATAAAACTGAGAGATCATAATATCAGAAAAATCTTATACTTACTGAGTAGATAGATAGACAGATAGATCTCACTTTTATGTGTTTACTACCTACTTATTTTTGAAATACAGTCTGAATTGCTGACATGACCATACTGGAAACCTCTTTGAAAACTTATTTCTTCATTATTATGTGAATGAAATAGATGCAACTAACTGAAATTGTAACCAAGCATTAAAATATATCCAGAAAATCATCCTCAAACATAAGAACTCCTGTTGATTTAATGACATTTCACTTAGTGGCATCTTACAAAAACTCATGGGAAACTGATTTTTTGGATCATATGAAATAAGACTGTTCAAAATGAATGTTAGGAGAAAGAGAAGTTGACAAAGTAGTCCACAAAATATTCCCGAATCAAGCTTAAGATCACATTTTGACAATAGTAACCCCAGCTTTTTGCATGAGCAGGTATACTGACCTGGAAAATTGAGAATTAGAAAACTACAAGAATATAGAAGCATACCATGGTAGGGGTTTTTCTGAAGATACCAACAGCTTGCCATTGACAAAGGTAAGAGTAGTTTACAATATTTACAGTTGATATTTACTTAGGGCTTTGTTTAAAAATTTGGTATTGAACTAGATAAATTTTCCGAGATTCCCAAAATTTTCTGAGTTCTCAAGCACCCAAAGAGTGGGTTCTGTGTTGGCAATACCATCTTGTTAGGCTTCCCAGAGGGAAAAGCACTTCTGATTTTTCAGAAGAACGTGAGATAATTTTAAACACCACAATAGATTAACAAGAAAATCAGAAGTTTTATTCTACCAAAAGGAAAAATTTTAGATTCTTAATTACAAAACTGGAAAGCACCTAATATAGTCCTGAATCACACTGCCAGAAACTGCTTCCATACCTGCTTCAGTGATGTGGTGGATGCGAGGCAGACCTAGCATGTTGACATCCCCTGTTTCCATCACTGGCTTTGCTTGGAGAAACTGCTGAATTGGTATCTATTTTGAGGATGCTGACTAAGCTGGAATCTCCTTCCCTTCTCTTCAGATCTCTTTTCCTAAGTCTATTATCTTGTAAGACTAAGGTAGTTTTTCATCCATTATGACTATGATAACTCAGTTCTCTCTTCCCCTGTTCAATACATCGCATAAAGTAAATGCAGCAATGTTGGACATTTCCTGGCCTTATGTCTGGGATTTAATGTGTTCTTCAATGAGCATTAATTAAATAGGCTTTCTGTAAGTGTTAACATTTTCAAGACTCTTAAATGATAAGTATTAGCTGTAAATGTATGTTATCAAACTCCTTAATCTCTAGGTCCATGATAAAGTCTACATAAAGGACCATATGTGACCTAGTACTTCTGTCAGATTTATTACTGTTAATGAAAGCAGGTTTTCATCCTGACCACCTTATCATGCTGCATCTTTCAATAGTTTTAGATACTTGCAGTTTCATGAAACAAAGCAGCGTAAATAGGGTCATCCTGAAGTAAACATGGTAAGCGTGTTGAATTGTTGCAGTTGAGTTTAAAAGAGGATGTAATCATCTCTTTCCACTGTCTAGACATTTGAAAGGGTTGTCAGGACTACAGCTACAGCTTACCAAGCATCTGCTTTTGCTCTGCAGGGAGAGCTAAATCTTTGAGATCAAAGTCTCACAATAAACACTTAGCTGGGGTGGATTTCTGACATGAAAAATCATCAAATAAGTGCTACCCTTCACTGGACAGTTGCTTACCATTTCTCATTAGGCACATAGCCAGGCTCCATGGTGTATGTGGAACCCACAAAGAATCATATCTTAATGTTTATATATGGGGGTTAAGGTGTTAAGGGTAGTTTGGACCAACATGTAGGGGCAAATTACAAGGAAGACTTACTGGAGAGAGGGGAGGAAGCTGTCAGAGACCAAAAGTTAGTGCTTGGGGCAAGCCTGTTGCCTGGCAGATGGGTATATCTACCTTTGGCTAAATAATTCTTGTGTTTCTGAGAGATAGGAATCACTACAGAAACCTTTTCAATCTGTGATATTCAAGTAGGGACCACTTCAAAACAAGATAAAAGGAGACATTCATCTGCTTTAGCATCCAACTGCTCCTGGAGAGTTCTTCCCTTCTTAAAGACTTCCCTGGCAAAGAAAGCATTGCCACAGTGGCTGAAACAAAGTAAACTTGCTAGGTTATGCTTTTCTTTGAAGATATAACCCTTCCTTAATTCTGCTATCAGCACAAGACACAGTGGCATTTTGCACATCGGCTGTGCATTCCTACATTGAATGTTTATAGTGCATTTTAAGATCCATCACAACACCCAGGAAATATGCTAAGGTGAAACTAAGACAACATAGCTTCTGAGTAACTGTATTTCTCATTTCCTCAGAGCCAGATCAGCTCTGTACTGAATGTGATTCAGTTCAGTTCAATGGAACCACTGTTAAAAAGAATGTTTCTGACAGACTCCATTCCCTGCCTGCACAGGCTGTGGCCTCTGTGGCCAGTTTAACTGGCCAGGTCCCTGCTTGCCCACCTTGGTGTAGGCCTGGAATCTCCATGCTGGGGATGCAGGCTGCTGCCATTCTTCTGAAGCAGCTTTCAGGGTTTATGGCTCATCAGATATCACAGCTCTGCCTAGAGACATCAGCCCATAAAACAGGGAAGAAGCCAAAGTTCTGTACTGCTTAGTCCTCATGTTTAAAGGAGCCAGTTGTTCAACAGTATTATTTCTTCCAAGCTTGAAGATGCATAATATATCTGAACTACATTTTAAACGTGTTATACAGTCTTGATGCCCATAATGGACCAAGCTGGGGCAATCCAAGCAACAGAGGTCTTCCTGGCCACAAACTGCTAGAGCAATCTGTGGTGTGGTTTCATGTGCAAGCAAATTTGGAAAGACAAACGGGCAACAGGCTGCTGGATGTGCAGGAGGCTCTTATGCTGCTGATGCTACTGCACAAAATGTGGTAGTTGTTTTCGATACTTAACTCCCAAAGTGTTGCTACTTGTTGCAGCTGCCCCTTTCCCCCACCCCCACAACCATGATTAACAGCAGGCATTGACCCTCTACACGTCAGTGTTACAGCTACTCCTGTGTCAGTTGTCTCAGCTAAGCACTTGTTAAGATCATTCTAGCATTAAAGTTTGACCAGGCTTGCTGACCTAAAGCCTAATCCCAACCCAATTACTTTTTGTAACACCAGTCCTAACCCCAGTCTGCCTTCCCCTGCTGTGCTCAGCAGCAGATTTCTTTCTTTGGTCTCAAACGATTAAAAAAGTTAACTCTACTCACAACTGTACGGGCCATAGTAATTGCTCAGTCCCTCCTACCAGCTCCAGATCATGAGTAAGAAGGGCCTTAGTGGAGAATTGCTTGGAATGCATCTGCAGATTCTAATAGAGATCGCTTTCTTGGAAAATGTGGTCACTGAAATGCTATGTTTGAAGTCGATTTGATTTTAATTGTAGCTGAAAATTTTTGTCCTATTAAAAAACTTCCCTTATCTTTCTTGACTACTTCAGTGACTATTGGTACCAACACGCCCACCAAGAAATGTGTCCATTCTGAATATTATGCTGTGCTGAGCCCCACTACCTTGGCTGAATGAGAACTAATGACTTGCTCCGCCACCATTTCACTCCTTAGCACATCCCACTTTCCCTGAAAAAAGGCTTGGGTCCTGTGCATGTATGGTTCATCACACAAAAGTCTGCATCCATATATAAATAAGGTTTCCATCACAGCAATAGAGAAATGTCACTGATAAAATTGGTTCTTTCTTCTCTCACTTTCATTTCCATGCTTGCTTTGTCTTCTGTGTCCTCCTTTAGCCTCTTTCAGTTTTCCTATGGGTTTAATTTAGCCTGCTGACCAGTGCTATACTGAAATATTAACTTCTCTGTTTAACCTGGCCCTGACACAAGCATTCAGGAAACCTTCTAGTTCTTCTTCCAAACCTGGGTCCATAGCTATCACTGTGCAGGATGTAAGTCGAGTAAGGGTCACAACCACAGCCTTTGCTGGAGTTGCAAAGATGGGGGGTGTGACTTGGAACTCCCAGGCCCTGTTTTGGGATTTGCTGCCTTGTGGTTTTCAAAGTTGAGTAACACCCTCGTAGCTCCCGATCACAAGCAGGCAAAGGCATTGTTTGGTGCAGCATTGCTTTTGCCTGTGTCAGTGTTGTTGCAAATGCAGATTCATTGAAAGAATAAGTTTGAAGCATCTTGAGTTCAAACAATTGAACTTCAGCGGGAACTTTTTGGTTTCTCATTTTGGAAGTATGTTCCATTTTGAAAATGATTCCATCCTTTTAAAATCATTTCAGAGTTCAAATAAGAATCAAAACTGGTTTGGATTAAACTTTTTGTTTAACCTCAAACTCTATTATTTTTTCATGCTGCCTTGCTTGCTGAAATACCTCTCTTTCATTTTTCCCCTCCTCAAATTTCCAGTGAACCACTTTATCACTGTGTGAGATAATGAGACTGAGTTCCAGTTTCAACATCACAAAGTGCCTACCACTCCGAGAATTTGAACTCTCTTTACCCCAAAAGAAACTGTCCTCAACCATGCATCGCGGCACAGGCGAAAGGCAGTACATGCGGGAGGTTTGCAGTCCTGCTGTCCTAGAGATAAGCAGAAAGCTCCACTGAACAAAGTTGCACTGGCATTAACCACACAGCTCTGAGAGCCACAGTACGGACAGATTCTAATTAAGCACAATTATGCAAACTCATGTATTTGCATATAGCACCTTGTAGAGAGTTACAGGGAATTCAGCAGAAGCCTACTGGATGTGACTCAACCAGAAAGGGAACCTCAGTGCTTTCTCCAGAAAATCAAGCTGAGTGGTGAGACTTGAGGCTCTCCCAGCCAGGGCAAGAGGAAAGGAAACAAAGGCTTGTTTAAAAGTGTAGTGCAGGTTCTCTGTAAAATTACTGTATTTCCCTATTTAACAAGGAATCTGCCTCTCTGCCCCATGCTTGACATCTGAGGTGTGCAGCGCCCTTCAGTGATTCAACTAAAATGCTGTGCTCATCCTTTCAACTGGCAAAGTCAAAGGCAGCTGCCAGCTGGGCAGCACTCTGAGTTCATAGCTCTAACACCTCTTTTTGACAATACTAAACCTAATGCCTCAGCCAAATTCCCCAATAGCTACACAAATCACCTTCTTGAGCCCTAACCAATGCAGAGCTCCAAAGTGAGGGAGGTGAATTGCAGTGGCAAACGCACACCTGGGGATTAGAGGCTATGTGCAGCCTTAATCTGTGATACTCATAAAGATGGACTACTTGCTCCATAAGGGTCCCATAATCAAATTTGTCCCTGTGGGGATTAATCCTGGCAGATCAAGTATTATTTATGGCTCAAAAATTATCTAGGTTTTTTGCTCTCTGCAGTTGGGAAAGTAGATTATTTGTTAGACACCACTCACAGCAGAAAACATTGATGGTTGTAGTCTATTTATTAATATGCAGACACAATCCTCTGCAGAACAACAGCAAGTGCAAGTTCACCAAACAGGAAAACTCACTTCGGTTTTTCTTCTTGGAAAAGAATACAGATATATTCTCTCCTCTCTCAGGAATGCTGCAATTACCCCTACCAGTTTCTTTTTCCCAAATTAAGTAGAGATATCCTCCCCTCACTTCTCAAATGCAAAAGCAGTTATTGTTCTAGGTTAGCACTGGATGCTTATAAGAGTGCAGTGGAGAGGTGCCCCTCTTGTACCTATCAAAGCAGAATATCTAACAACATGTTAAAGAAGACAGAGAAAAGAAATGTGAAAAATTCTGTTTTTCATAACCAGTAATGCAATAAGGCCAGAAATTGTGTAGGTCGAAAAGACTATGTTGATACAAAAAGAAAAAAAAAAAAAAAAGGCAAATTCTTAAATGAATATGTAAGTGAGAGCAGGCACTTGAAAGCAGTATGATAGTAGAACACAATGAACAGAGAGAATCTTCCCACCCTTTTTTCCGGAGTGATTGATGTTACAAACAGGGATGGATTACACAGCAGGAGAAATTATAACGCCATATTGTTGACTGGTGAAAATGGAAGTGCTCTCACTGATTTCTATGGAACCACTGTTGGTAATGCCACTGCAAGATACATACCTAAGAGAGGTGAGATAACTTGCAAGGATGGCAAAGATAAAAGCACATAAGAGTAATGAAAACTTATCACAGGCACTGTGTTCCAAGTAAAAACAGCTCATCACCTCAGATAGCCTTGAAGAAGTTGTTTCAGTTTTACTTGTGTTTTATAAATAACAACAATTGCATATACTTCTGTGCATTACTTTCCAGCAAAGACATGTTGTCATTAATCACTATAAGATTATTATTAGCTTTCATCTCAGGCTTTTTCTCAGCACAATAAAAATTTTTGCCTGTACTTTTACACATACTTATACCAAGATAAGCCATGTCTTAATTATGTTTTGTAGCACAAGAGGCACAATGCACACAGCTTTCTTCGGAGGATGCAGTTTGTTTTTTCTGTGGAGAACAAGACATACTGAATGCTCTGACTGTGCAAACCTTTTAGCAGGCACACAGCAAAACTGTCCCACAACTGCACAGAACACAGCAAATTAGGACTGTGGCACCTAGTATGTTGCTGGCACTTTTATCTGCAACTGCATGCTTCAACTGTCTATTGCTAATTCTTTTCTTTCTTCAGTGTGCAAAGTTTTTTTCGTAGTACATCCATGAAGAACATAAATCTGAAAGTATAGGACTGAGAAGCAGAGAACCAATGAAAGAAAATTTTGTTTGTACTCATTCAGGCTCTTCTATACTATATATAAGGGGCTTCAAGGATTATTACTTATTTTAGCAACATGTAAACTTTTTTTCTCAAATCATTCAAGTCTTTTGTATTTTAAGATTTACTATAACTTTACAGTAATCTAATCTTTATTATTATTATTTTAAAAGAAAAAAAGGACAAAAGCAGATCAAAACAGATTTTGAAGGTTTTACACACCTGATTGTTCTTAGTTAATAGTATTGCTGAAAACAGCTGAAAGAGAGGCAGCCGTTCTTTAAAGCTATCTCCCTACCCCTTCCAGTAAAGGCCAAAAGTTCAATAATCTTCTCAGCAACTTCAGGAAAACTTTGGGTGAACTGGGCAACCTGACCAACTGTCAAGGAAAAAGTGGTATTCCAATAGCATGAATAAACCTCTGTCTCACATTTTGTTTAAGAAAAAGCAATAGCTTTAATAATAAATCTTGACCAAATTTGCAAAAAAGTCTGTGGCATAATCCAGATCACCTGATATACAAGGTAGTAACACTCCATGAATTCCCACAGATTTCAACAAGGCCAGGATTTTATTCCTTCTGCATAAAATCTCCAGCATTATCTTCTCTCAGATAATATTTTCTGCACTTATTTTTAGCAATATTTGGACTGCTTTTTTGCTTTGTTGTGTTTTGTTTAAGGGTGTGTGCAAGAAGCTTGAAACTAGAAGGGCACACTATAAACTCAATATAAAAGTATAAACCTTATTGGTAATATCCTCCAGTATCCTATTTGAATATACATTTAAAAGATTTTGCAAATTTCTGCTTACACTTCAAATATACTTCCTAAACCCACAGGTGTTATGCTTTGATGTACACACAAACACATCAACGATTAAAGAGCAAGAAACTTACAATGGAGCTCAGAACAGTGGTAAATTAAAGAAAAACACGGTCTTGGCACTGGTTGTTCTTTTGTGATTAAGTATTAGTTATCTGCTATGTTTGACATTCCATAGACCTACTTATTTGATTAATTTAATTGTCATCCTAATTAATTTAATTATTTGGTAGCAAGCGCTGAGAGGCTGGTGCATTCATGGTTCTCTACATGTTGCTCAGCTGATTACCAGCTCCACAGTTTGCTGAACTGGTAAAAAGCCGCCGCCCGGTCCCCGGTGCCCCTTTCGCTTGTCTGGGTTTGATTGATGTGCCCTCTGCTCGCTTCTGTCTCCGTGCCGTTGTTCACAGATTAATGTAGGGGATGGGATTATTCACGGTGCGTTTAATCAAGCATGTAGATAAAATTTTTTTGCAGGGGAGAACCCCCTCCAGTCATTGCACTTTCGAAGTGATGAGCGAACATAAACAACTCCTTGGTTTGCAAAGAGAAATAGAAAATAAAAGGGAAAGGGTGGAGTGGTGCGTGTGCAGGGAGGCTGCTTTCCTCGAAGACACAGAGAAATTTTGGGGGGCGAGGAGGAGCAGGGAAGGGGGTTTGGGGGCTCTGGGCGTTATTGCAGTTGTCATCCGCGAAACTGACGCATGTTTACACAGCAACTTTAGAACGTTCAGCCGGCGTTGGGCCGGGCGCTCCCCGTCCCGCGGCGCGGCGAGGCTCGGGCCGGGCCGGGCCCGGGGCTCTCTGTGC